>LR738559.1:1230000-1382500 GCA_902685375.1 Neostethus bicornis
TTTCACATTGTGTTTTCGTTTCATGCGTGTGGTGTGAGGTCCTTAGCAGAGGGATCTCGTCTACACGGAGGTTCGGAGCTCGGTATTGGTTGGAGGATTCTTTGATCCACGGCTGCTCGTCAGTTGCTTCCTTTTTGAAAACAAGTTTCTAACTGACAAACAAAATTTTTTCATAATATTCTAAACTGAACCTCACAGAAGACAAGCTGTTTGAAGAGATAGTAAAACCAAAATGGAATCAACAAATCTGTCCAAACAGGCTCAGAACCTGAGGTCTGTTACAAAAAAAAAAAACGATCCAAATATAAGAAAATAATCTTTTCTGAGCTCCAAAACAAAGATACGACCCTCTCACTCCAGCAGCCGTGAAATGTTGTTGTTGTAGTTCCCTCGGCCTCAACCATCCTTCCCTCCCCAGATTCCCACCTGATTCAAAACACCTGTCCCTCTTTTACCTGCTGCCTTTTCAAAGGCAGCCTCTCTGGTATTCTTCATCTCGTCTTCAGTCCTCCCTGCCTCATCTGACTCCCGACCAAGAGGATATCCTTTTAGAGGGAGGAGCTCAGAGTACAGACGTTGCTCCTCTGGGTCTAAAGAAGCCAGACTGGGGGGTTCGAGCATCTTTTTAGGATTGTTGTGATCCCGTGCTCCCCTCAGTGCTCTTTCCTTACCTGCAACTCATCCCGTTCTCACACCTGTTCCACGTCTACTCCTCATCAGCTCTTCTATTTATTCATCTGAAGAACCTTCAGACTATTCCTCACCTAGCGGTACCGATCATCGACTTTGTAAATCTATCGATCTTTCTAATCCTGGTTTTCCCCCAGAAAACCAGCCCTGTTTCTCCGTCCCTCTGCCAGCCTGCCTGCTTCGTCTGCTGTCGGCCGAACATGGAAACTCATCATGTCTCCCTGACAGTCATCTCCAGCTCGTACACATTCTGGTCTATCACCCTGAGTCCACGCTTGGTTCCTTTTCCCTCACCTCAACAACAGGATGCCTCCCGAATGCCTTGTTGTGTTCCATCCCACCCAGAGGCAGGACCCTGTACCCACTAGAGAGACTAAGTCTCACAGCTGGACAGGAAACACCTCAGGATCCTTCTGGGTGAGCTGGAGGATGCAGCCGGGGTGAGAGAAGCCCGGGTTTCCCCTCTAAGGCTGTTGCCCCCAGCGAACCAGCCCCGGATGAGTGGAAGACAACGAAACGGAACGGAATGAAACAAAGATCTCTGTGTGTTAAACCGAAAGCAGGTGGTAGAAACAGGGCGGCACCAAGGGGAGGAGTTTAAGTCTCTCAGAGGTTTTATTTAGGATGGAGCAGGTGATCGAAAGACGGATCGGTGCAGCGTCTGCAATAACTAAGACTCTGTCAAGAAAGCAAAGCCCTCAGTTTACCAGTCAACCTCCATTCCTACCCTCACACATGGCGACCAGCTGTCTGTGCCAAAGTAAACATGGACTCCGCTACTGGTTACCACATGAAGTTCACTCCTTGCCTCTAGAGGGTGATAACATGCCGATGAAGAGGGGGAAACCGTCATGCTGTTCAAGCAAATAAACACAGAAGAAGATTCTTACCAAACAGGGAGATCCTGTGTCTGACCAGAACTCCCAGTTTGCAGAAAAGACTGACAAGATCCGACAAAGAGAGAAGAGGATGAAGAATGGGTTAGAGAGGGGAAACCTTCAGAAGAGGGAGAGGAAGTGAGAGCATGAAGACACAGCTGGAAGACACATGTCTCACCTGGTCACCATTTCTTTCTCCTTATTGGACGCGTGGCCGCCGCTGCTGATTGGATGAATGGCAGTGGACAGGAAGTAAAGCCGGTGGTTTTTAAAGTACTGATCGACCAATGGCAGGACCACCTAGTGGAGAACGGGCAGACGATGAGACGTGACCACAAAACAGCAGAAAGCAACCAACCAATCACACACACACACACACCATCCAGACTCGGCAATATGGGTGAAGTGTCAGGCCCATGGACACAGCCGCAATTTAATCTCAACGACCGTCCCACTGGAGTACCAGGGGTTCGACCGTCCCGCTGGAGTACCAGGGGTTCGACCGTCCCGCTGGAGTACCAGGGGTTCGACCGTCCCGCTGGAGTACCAGGGGTTCGACCGTCCCGCTGGAGTACCAGGGGTTCGACCGTCCCGCTGGAGTACCAGGGGTTCGGCCGTCCCGCTGGAGTACCAGGGGTTCCAGCGGTCTCCCATCCAATTACTGCTCAGAGCCAGCATACTTAGCTTCTGAGGTTTGACGGGATCAGGCACTGACAAGCCAGTATGGTACACAGCCAAGCTGGCGCCAACTTGCATTCAATTTCCTTTTAATCCAGCAACTAGGTCAGGGATTTCAGGCATCATCACCCACAATTCCCCAGATTGATTGTTTGTTTGGTTGTAAACGTTTGTATTTGAAGGTACGTAAAAACGTCCTGCCCAATCAGACGAACTTCCTTAGTTGGAAGGAGGACGGTTGGGACTGACCTTTCCAAAGAATTTCATCTTTAATTCGTGAGGAATCTTCTCTCCTTTTGGTCCCACGCCTCCATCTAAACACACACACACACATCAGGAGATTCATTTAGAAGAACACAAGTTCAACATGTGGAGAAACTCACCAAACTCCATCATATGTGTGTGAGCCTGGTCCACGTAGGTGATGAGTTTCTGGAGGAATGTGTACGCAAAGCGCTTCTCGATGGCCGGAGTGTCCAGTTCCTGGGACTTTACACCCCTGGAGAAACAGAAAACAAGATGTCAGCAGAGACGGACACACCTCCAACCTGCCTGTTGTCATGGAAACCTGATGACATCACGTACAGTCAGAACCCACCTGGAAACGGTGTAGCCGTTAATCTGAAGGAATTTCAAGATGTCCTGAGCTTTTTCTCTGTCTTTAGATTTTTCTTTGGCCGTTAAAGTGTCGTAAGGAACCAGGAGAGGATGGCTTCCTCCACCTGCAGAAGGACGACAGGGTAAGGCGGCGCAGAGAACGAGATCGTGGATACAAGCGGGCGAAATGAGCTTCTTCTACCGGGTGGCTGGGTCCTCACTCAGAGCCCAGCTGCCCTCGGCTCTGAGTGAGCCCAATCTAGGCTCATTCAGAGGCCACCCTGGGCAGGAGGGTGGGCTCTGAGTGGCAGGAGGAGCCCTGCCATCTGGAAGGAGCTCAGAGTAGAGCTAATGCTCCTCTGAGAGGAGAAGAGAAACCAGATGGATTGATTCGGGCGTCTGGTTAGGACGCCTCCCTCACTGGTGAGGTGTTCCGTCCCACCAGGAGGAGACTCAGAGGCTCACAGCTGAACAGGGAACACCTCAGTATCCTCCAGGTTGAGCTGGAGGATGCAGTCAGGGTGAGGGAAGCCGTCTGAGGCTGTTGCCCCGACGACCCGGCCCCGATAAGTGGAAGACATGTTGAAACTGATGTGTAGAAACTGTGGACTAGACATATGTTGGGGTTACCTTGTGCTTCCAGTTCTATCTTCTTCCTCCTGGCCCAGATGTTGTGATAGTTCTCTGCCAGCAGCTCTGCCATGGACTGTAGAAACACCCGGTCAGACCATAAACATCTTACCAAGGATGGAGGAGGTCCTACCTGCATGTCTCTGGACAGCGTGACGTTGCTCATATCGATGGGTCTCGGGCTAAAAGCTGGAGCTCCTTCAAACGACAGCTGGAGAAGCAAAAAAAAACGTGTCAACGATCACTTCCCTCATTTTATTTGAATCATTCTGACTTACCTGGCTGCCTTGTGAGATCCGTCTGGACTTATTGTGCAGGGTGGCGGTATCTCCTTCGCTGTTCCGGTCGATTCTCCAACCCCACGACAGCATGGTCTTTAAAGACTCCCGGACAGGATGGCAGTAACCCTCTTTATCCTGCAACATGGCATGTCAGAGCAGGACGTCACACACAGGAACTCTCAAAAATGCTCAATAGGTCTTTGTAAACACTGGGGAAGCATTAAGAGTCCGGGGCCGGGTCATGGGGCGGCAAATTCAGAAGGGAAACCCAAGCTCCTCTCACCCTGGCTGCATCCTGTATCTCACCCAGGAGGATCCTGAGGTGTTCCCTGTCCAGCTGTGAGACATAGTCTCTCCAGCAGGTCTGGGGTCTGCCAATAGCTCCTCCTGGTGGGATGAGCCCGAAACACCTCACCAGCGAGGGAGGCATCCTAACCAGATGCCTGAGCTGCCCGATCTACCTACGCTTGACCCCGAGGAGCAACGGCTCTACTCCGACCTCCTCCCTCTATCACTGAGTGAGAGAGCAGCCACACTGCAGAGGAAGTTCATTTCAGCCAATTGTATCCATGATTGCATTTTTTTGGTCACCATCCACACTGATTACCATGATGAGGGTAGGAATGTACGTAGATCCTGGTTACCACGGTGAGGGTAGGAACGTAGATCCTGGTTACCACGGTGAGGGTAGGAACGTAGATCCTGGTTACCATGGTGAAGGTAGGAACGTAGATCCTGGTTACCACGGTGAGGGTAGGAACGTAGATCCTGGTTACCACGGTGAGGGTAGGAACGTAGATCCTGGTTACCATGGTGAGGGTAGGAACATAGATCCTGGTTACCATGGTGAGGATAGGAACGTAGATCCTGGTTACCACGGTGAGGGTAGGAACGTAGATCCTGGTTACCATGGTGAGGGTAGGAACATAGATCCTGGTTACCATGGTGAGGATAGGAACGTAGATCCTGGTTACCACGGTGAGGGTAGGAACGTAGATCCTGGTTACCATGGTGAGGGTAGGAACGTAGATCCTGGTTACCACGGTGAGGGTAGGAACGTAGATCCTGGTTACCACGGTGAGGGTAGGAACGTAGATCTTGGTTACCATGGTGAGGGTAGGAACATAGATCCTGGTTACCATGGTGAGGATAGGAACGTAGATCCTGGTTACCACGGTGAGGGTAGGAACATAGATCCTGGTTACCATGGTGAGGGTAGGAACATAGATCCTGGTTACCATGGTGAGGGTAGGAACATAGATCCTGGTTACCATGGTGAGGGTAGGAACATAGATCCTGGTTACCATGGTGAGGGTATGATTTTGTTTCATGATGGATTTTTCACCCGTTAATAAAGTTTCTGGTTTCTTCACAAAAATTTTACAAGACAGATAAAACTGAATTTTGAAATGTGTAAAATACCTTCTCTGCCAGGCTCTTGTAGGGTTTCAGGAGGTGATGGGTGTTACTGCTCTCACACGTCAACTCTCCGTACGACCAGCCGTTGGAAAACTGAAAAGTAGT
Organism: Neostethus bicornis; assembly: GCA_902685375.1. Taxonomy (NCBI): domain Eukaryota; kingdom Metazoa; phylum Chordata; class Actinopteri; order Atheriniformes; family Phallostethidae; genus Neostethus; species Neostethus bicornis. The sequence goes on from LR738559.1 coordinate 1,235,279, forward strand.
ATCAGAATTATGGTCGAATACTTTTTACTTACTTTTAGTAAAATTTACACCAAATACTTTTGTACTTTTACTTTAGTACAAAAAGTGAGTACTTCATCCACCACTGATTGTGAGTCAGTCCCTCATGTACACCGCTTATCGTGGGGGGTCTAAAGTTTACCAGTAAAAAGTCCACCAATCTATAGACGTCTGGAAAAATGAATTCTTTAAAGAACACCATGAAAACAAACAAGAAAAACAACCAAAAGGACAGACGTGGTTATTTTATTTTCATTCCTGCATTAACTCACCTTTTCAATACACCACTTCTCATGAGTGTGATCTGCATATTTGGTTATAAAGTAGTCCAGTTTCTCTGGGATGGTCACACTGATGAGAAAAGACCAGAAGAACAGATGAGAGCGACTCACAGACTCCTAGATACAGTTTTATGGTGGATGAAGCTGAATGATTCAGATTGAAACCAAACAGGGAGCGTTCAGAGTGAAACGTAAGGCGTGGGACCGGGGGTAAGTTTAGATGACGGGTTATGAATGGATTAGAAAGGAGGTTTTATACTTGGTGGTATCGGCAGGTTGAGGAGTGAAGTTTCCATCTGAGTCCATGGAGGACTGCTTCTCCATCATGGCCATGTAGTTAGACTCCATGTAGTCTGGAGGCAGAGCTCCTGCCACCGCGCTGAGACATGGAAGCGCTAGTTTAAACAGCTCCTGATCGTACTGCTGCACACAGAGAGCAAACGCACCTCCAATCTCAGACAAGTGAATTCACTGGTGGTGATTTGGACCAATCAGGAAGTAGACTCACCTTGCAGGACAGAGCATCAAATATTCCCCAGAACAGTTTTCTGGAGAGATGGAGCTCCTCGTCTGAAGCTGCTCCGAAAGAACCCCAACCTCCCGCCAGGCAGTAATACTTCCAGCAGCGCTCGTAGTGATTGGTCAGCAGCTGGAACGAGAAACAAAATGTTTTAGAGCAGAAGCAGGACAGATGTGGCTCGCCAAACCTTTTAATCCTGCCTTCCATGTGTGAGATTATACAAATAAAATGCCTACGTTTCTACCCTCACCATGGTAACCAGGATCTACGTTCCTACCCTCACCATGGTAACCAGGATCTACTTACCTACCCTCACCATGGCAACCAGGATCTATGTTCCTACCCTCACCATGGTAACCAGGATCTACGTTCCGACCCTCACCATGGTAACCAGGATCTATGTTCCTACCCTCACCATGGTAACCAGGATCTACGTTCCTACCGTTACCATGGTAACCAGGATCTACGTTCCTACCCTCACCATGGTAACCAGGATCTACGTTCCTACCCTCACCATGGTAACCAGGATCTATGTTCCTACCCTCACCATGGTAACCAGGATCTACGTTCCTACCCTCACCATGGTAACCAGGATCTACATTCCTACCCTCACCATGGTAACCAGGATCTATGTTCCCACCCTCACCGTGGTAACCAGGATCCACGTTCCTACCCTCACCATGGTAACCAGGATCTATGTTCCCACCCTCGTAGGTTTTTCTCCTTTTTTGGTAAAAATGATCTTTTTTATCCTCCTGATCCTTTAAAGCGTTTCTGTGTTCTAAAAGATGGATGTACGTATTTGACTGGTTTCACCTTTAGAGGCATCTTGGTGTGTTCGTTGAGAAGAGGGACGTCGAACACCAGCCTTCTCAGGAGGTGCTGCATCATGGAGGGCCTCAGCTTTCTGTCCACGTTTAGTAGGATCCCAGACAAGAACAAAAAAAAAAACATTTTACCACAGTTACAGTAAGACTCAAACTATTAACATGACCATCAGCAGGGTGGGTAGTAAACCAGTTACATTTACTTGAGTAACTTTTTGAATAAAATGTACTTCTATGAGTATTTTTAATAGTTTGTACTTTTACTTTTTACGTTGACTCGTTACTTTTCTTGCTTTCACATTTTTCAGTACAATAAGTTTTTTTAAAGAGTACTTTCTGATATGGATGACTGAAGACTACTTTCCTCCAATCAAATGTAGTGAACACGGTCACATGACTCCATCTGACCTATCAGACATACCGAGCGCCATCTTGCAAGAAAACAAAACTTAGCACAAAAAAGTTGTTTTGGAAAACAAGTCACTGCTAAAGCAGGTGAAAATGTCAAAAATGGAGGCAGCAAATGTCTCTCTTGAACAAGTGAACACAGCAGAAGACAGGGAAGCTGGCAAACATCCCTGGCCTTGTATGGAAAGCATGTTTAGTTTGTGCTAAACACAAACTATGTGATGCAGCAGCTACATTTCTGGTGCATTATTGGAATAAAATGGCTACTTGAATGCTGACCATCTATGTTTTTAAAGTCTTTTTTGGTACCAGTGATATTTTGTACATTTATCCACATGGCTGGACACCGTCGTGTGTGACGTCACTGTTTCCAAAGAGTTCAAATAAAATTCAACTCACATCAGACACACAAAAAACTAGTTCGTTAAAGGGCCCATCTCATGCAAAATACCTCTTCACATTGTATCCTCTGCACACACACACACGTTTACAACATGCATTACACCATAGTTATGAAAATATATTGATTTGGTGGAGCGCAGTCACAGACCCGGAACTATGAAAGACCGGGTATCGCTCATCCCCCCGCCCGTCCTGAGAAAGTACAAGCTCCGCCCTCTGCTCCCACTGAGACGCTATTCCTCCACCCATCTCTGAGCGGGAGGGGGAAGGCAGGCGTAAACCCGTGCGTAGCGGTTTGGTAGCGGGTGGTGAGGAGGGAGGGGGGCGTGTGTGAAGTCCGTCCTGGCTACGTCAAATGCGTCATACTTTAGACATCTGCTCATTGGTTGTTTTGTCTGAGCGTTCCAGAAATCCACAGAAAAATGGGCTAAATCAATCTAGAAAGACACACACACACACACACACACACACACACACACACACACACACACACACACGGACATCACTCTTACAAGGTAGAAAACTCTGGAAAGTCGATTTTGCATGATATGGACCCTTTAAGTCTTCATTTTGTGGTTTTGTTTCGAGCTCAGCAACGTTTTTATTTGCTCTTATTAAATTAATTACTTCCTTTTCCATTCGTTTCTTTGGTGTACAAATATGTTAAATTAATCAAAACCATGGTAACCAGCTGTGGGTGGTACCCAAAAGAACAAGATCACAGATACATGCGGATGAAATGATCTTCCTCTGCAGGGTGGCTGGGCTCTCATTCAGAGATAGAGGGAGGAGCTCGGAGTAGAGCCGGTGCTCCTCCGGGTCGAGACAAGCCAGATGGTTAGGATGCCTCCTGAACGCCTTGTTGGTGAGGTGTTTCAGGCATGTCCGACCAGGAGTAGACCCAGAGGCAGTCCCTGGACCTGCTGGAGAGACTATTGTCTTACAGCTGGTAAATGAACACCTCAGGATCCTCCTGGGTGAGATGGAGGATGCAGCCGGGGTGAGAGAAGCCTGGGTACCTCGTATGAGGTGGTTACGCCAGCGACCCAGCCCGGATAAGCAGAGGACAACAAAACAGAACCAACATAAGAAGCTAAATGCTGTTGCCAGTCACAGCTGGTAACCTTAGTCTCCCAAATGGATCTAGAATTCAGCAGCTGAGCAGCATTAGCAGTTTATAATACAGCCTCAACTCTCAGACTTGTACTGACGTCGGTTCAGGAACGCTACACCCTTAAAAAGAGTCCGACTAGACCAAAGACACCAGAGAGTGTAGAAGAAGTTTAAGCAGATGTACTAGAAACTGTAAAAACAGAAGGAGGTCTGACCCGCAAACAGCCAGCAGGCACTCTTCAATGGCATCGCGCTGGGCTTTGGTGAGGCAGCAGCCTTTGGACAGGCGGTACACCGTGTGAAGCAGGGAGTCGATTAAAGAGGCAAACGGTTCGGTTCCAGCGAACAGAGGAGCGCATTTAGTCAGGAGAGGAAGCACGGCGGTGCACAGGTAGCGGTTGAGAGCCAGGGCCATGTCGGTGGCACTGAGAGCCATCTGAGGGACACATCAAACACACGTCTGGTCAGTTAGAGGGTGATCAGAGGAGCACAGACTTTCTTCATCAGGACTGAAAGACAAGGTGATCACACAGATTTAAGACCCTGGTCACAACACCTGAACTTTACTGGAGCGTTCTAAGAACACCAAGATGGTGCTCTGAATTTTGACAACGCTCGTCACTGCACACAAGTGGGAGAAATTAAAAACACGGGCGTTGGTTTAGCGGGCGTTGGCTTAGCGGGAGTGAGCGGCTCTACAACAACGCCAACCCAAAGTTCATCTGGCCGTGGATCGCTGCTTCAACACCCGACACTGTGTCCGCTCGTAAGACGCTTACAACCGCTCCAACGAAGTTTGGGCAACGTTTTGTCGGCTCCAGTGGAACGCTGGTGAAGCAGCGGTGGTCCAGCATTGGGCTAGAGTGCCCAAGCGTCCTCGAACTTGTGTCTCGTGATGCCTAGTCTAGTGTCTAGTGGAGCGGTGGGAGTGGATATGGACCGCTCCTCACCACGTACAGCATTCTGTTTGGGAGCGGTACGAGGGCCCCTCGAGAAACATCGGAAGTAGCCGAGCGTATGCGGCGTTGCTTTAACGGGAGAAACCGTGATGAACGGTTACGAGCGGTGAGGAATTTTTATCACCACTCCAGCTTAGTTTGGGAGGTGTGACCGGGGTCTTAGAATCCGTACGGTGTCCAGAGAGGCCGCTGCTCTCAGATCAGGAAGGAATCCAACTTCAAGGAGGTGAAGAAGAAAATTCTGATCTTCGATCCCGTAAACACGATCCAGGAACAGAACCATGGCCGCTTTGTGATCCGGACAGAACCCTGCAGACATGTCAGGCTCCACGACCAGACCGTCTGTAGAGAGAGGAGAACGAGATGAGGACACACACACACACACACACACACACACACACACACTGCTGATCGTGTTGGCGTGTTTCCTGACCTTTCGCCAGGTTCGGCATGCAGAACGGGATGCTGATGACCCCGACCAAATCTTCTTTAGGAATCAGAGATCTCAGGATGGCTCGGATACGCAACGCTTCACCTTTACCCGCATGGATCAGCTGCCACACACACATTAGTATGGTTAGACTGACCAAGCAGTGTGTGTGAGAGTGTGTGTGTGTGTGACTAATGTAACACACGTGCATCTCCGGAGCACAGCGACCCAGCAGGTCAATCAGCGCTGAGTAGAAGGTCATGATGGCGTTTCCCATGTGGATGGTGTCATCCTCTTCTTCCTCCTGGATGTCGCTCCTACACACACACAAACACACACACACACACACCCACACACAAACACACAAACACACACACACACACACACACAAACACACACACACACAGAAACACACACACTCAGTTAACCCTGTAAAATCCTTCCACATCATGACCCTCTTAACAAAGTTGTCCATCTAGATTTTCAAACTGACACTGGACTGGTAGATCTCAGTGTGTGTGATGATCTCAGTGCTCAGTGTGTGTGTGTGTGTGTATGTGTGTGTGTGTGTGTGTGTGTGTGAGACACCGGTAGATTTCCCCTCACAGCGTTTTGCTGCTCTCTGAAGTCGGAGACGGACCGTCTCTGGAGGGATCCTGGGAAATCTTTATTGCTTCCTTCATGGCGGAAAGCAACCCGTCCCCACCTTCACCTCGGAGGGCGGGACCAAAACACTCCGGTCTGCGAATCAGAAGCCTCACCACAACGTTGGCGTTCTCCTCCACGCTTTCACCTGGACAAACACGACGATACACTCAGAAAAAAAAATCACTTTTTTCAGACTCATTCTGGGTTGTTTTTTTTTTACCGTTACAGAAAACGGCAAAGCGCAGGAAGTCCAGGTAACGCTCGCCTTCGACCGGGTTCCAGCCTATGTCCGGGTAACCTTTATGTACCAACATGACACAGCTCTGCAGACCACAGCCGGCCAGGTACTGGACCACCTGTATGGAGACAGATGGATGGAGGGGTTAATGGTGATTAGTAAACATTCTAACTCATTATACCACGGGAGGAATTCATGTCCTGCTCGAAGAGTGATATTTTATGAAAAAAAAAAGCGCCTTAGAACGGCCATGTTGTTTGGTCGAGAGTCCCCCGTCCCATAACCCATAACTCCCCCCCTAATGTAGTGGAGTAGTATTATACTTTATTCAGAGGAACAGTAACAGTAAAAAAAATTAAATAGAAAAAAAAGGTCTAGAGACAGTGTGGTGAGAGCGGCCATGCTGATTGGTCTAGAGACAGTGTGGTGAGAGCGGCCATGCTGATTGGTCTAGAGACAGTGTGGTGAGAGCGGCCATGCTGATTGGTCTAGAGACAGTGTGGTGAGAGCGGCCATGCTGATTGGTCTAGAGACAGTGTGGTGAGAGCGGCCATGCTGATTGGTCTAGAGACAGTGTGGTGAGAGCGGCCATGCTGATTGGTCTAGAGACAGTGTGGTGAGAGCGGCCATGCTGATTGGTCTCGAGACAGTGTGGTGAGAGCGGCCATGCTGATTGGTCTAGCGACAGTGTGGTGAGAGCGGCCATGCTGATTGGTCTAGAGACAGTGTGGTGAGAGCGGCCATGCTGATTGGTCCAGAGACAGTGTGGTGAGAGCGGCCGTGCTGATTGGTCTAGAGACAGTGTGGTGAGAGCGGCCATGCTGATTGGTCTAGAGACAGTGTGGTGAGAACGGCCATGCTGATTGGTCTAGAGACAGTGTGGTGAGAGCGGCCATCCTGATTGGTCTAGAGACAGTGTGGTGAGAACGGCCATGCTGATTGGTCTAGAGACAGTGTGGTGAGAGCGGCCATGCTGATTGGTCTAGAGACAGTGTCAGTGAGGAAAAGACAGGTAGCAGAGATGTTTGTAGCAGAGATGAAGATGCTGAGGATCTCTCTGGGAGTGACCAGGATGGACAGGATCAGAGGAACACCACATGTTAGAGGTTTTAAAGTCAGAGAGGTCAGACTGAGATGGTTTGGACATGTGCAGAGGAGAGAGAGGAACTGCCAGGCAGGAGACAGGATTAGATGGAAGAAACTGAGGGAAAAAAAAAAAAGAAGAAGAAGAGATCCCTCCACCGGGACGAGCAGACTGTCTACCATTAAATACCCACATAGTTTGGACTCTCCTGGACTAAGGTTTGGTTTGCACCAGCAGGTTAAGAGCCCTACAGATCCAGACTAATGACTACCCACCTTCTCCAGGTCTGGTTCTCTCAGAGCCAACGCCAGCTCATTATTATCCATGACTGAAGCAGCGGCCACATCCAGAGGAGTGGATCCTCGCATTGAAGGAGAGGCTGAGGAGAGAAAAACAAATCAAAATAAAAAGCTACCTTTCAGCAGGACAGAGGAGGGTTACACCCAGCGGAGGTCACTAGTCTAACGAGTTGAAAAGTTTGACCAAACTGTTCTTGGTTATTTAAGGCAGTGATGCCCAACCTCTGGGCCATGGACCGGTCCGAGGCCGCACGGAAAGAATAAATACCTTCCATTATTCTCATTTGGTTTACTATCAAGAATTAATGACGTTTTATTTTTGTGATGTCTTTTATTTTGAAGGTAGGTTTTAGCATTACCATAGCAACCAGAGTGCGATCAGGCAGAGAGAATCTTACTGATGTTTGAAAGACTGTCAGAAACTAAACCAGTCCATGGTGCAGAAAAGATTAAGAACCCCTGATTTAAAGCTACATACTATCTGTTAAAGAGAGGCTGAACCGGGACACTGACCGAGGCCGACGCTGCTGTTTTCCAGCAGATAGCTCAGATGGTCGAACATGGCTTTCTGGTTTTGCCGGCTGATCCGACAGAAGTAGCACAGGAAGCGACAGCAGTTGGCCACCATTTTAGGGAAGGTGATTTCCTACAAACACAAAGAGAAATGATTCAGTGTTAAAGCTCAGATGGTGGAACGTCGTGATTAAACAAACACGGATTCTTTTTAAACATTCTGAGCTTAAACCGTGTTTGAATAAAATGTGTTCGACAGGAATGATTTTAAAGGGTCCTGCCCCAAGTGGAGGAGGTGAAGTATCTCAAGGTCTTGTTCACAGCTCTTGATTTACAAGTCAATCTACATTCCTACTCTCACCATGGTAACCAGGATCTACGTTCCAACCTTCACCATGGTAACCAGGATCTACGTCCCTACCCTCACCATGGTAACCAGTATCTACGTTACTACCCTCACCGTGGTAACCAGGATCTACGTTCCTACCCTCACCATGGTAACCAGGATCTACGTCCCTACCCTCACCATGGTAACCAGGATCTACGTTCCTACCCTCACCGTGGTAACCAGGATCTACGTTCCTACCCTCACCATGGTAACCAGGATCTACGTCCCTACCCTCACCATGGTAACCAGGATCTACGTTCCTACCCTCACCGTGGTAACCAGGATCTACGTTCCTACCCTCACCATGGTAACCAGGATCTACGTCCCTACCCTCACCGTGGTAACCAGGATCTACGTTCCTACCCTCACCATGGTAACCAGGATCTACGTTCCTACCCTCACCGTGGTAACCAGGATCTACGTTCCTACCCTCACCATGGTAACCAGGATCTACGTTCCTACCCTCACCATGGTAACCAGGATCTACGTTCCTACCCTCACCGTGGTAACCAGGATCTACATTCCTACCCTCACCATGGTAACCAGGATCTACATTCCTACCCTCACCATGGTAACCAGGATCTACGTTCCTACCCTCACCGTGGTAACCAGGATCTACATTCCTACCCTCACCATGGTAACCAGGATCTACGTTCCTACCCTCACTATGGTAACCAGGATCTACATTCCTACCCTCATCATGGTAACCAGGATCTACGTTCCAACCCTTGATTTTCCGTCTGAGGCTGTTGCTCTGCCCACATGAGCGGAAGACAACAGAACAGAATGGATAGTCCTTCACGTGTCCGATACTTACTTTGGAGTCTCCTCCACTGAGAACGTTCACCATGACCTCCATGACGGTCTCGTGCATCCCCAAAGCTCTCATCAGGTTGGGATGTTGGTAGAAAACCTTGTTGTTCATAATGTCCCTGCAGAAACAAACGTTTGAGAAAACAAAACCAATGGAATGTGTAGTCACTTCGCCAAGCTAGCGCCACCTAGTGCCACTGCTCAATTTCCTTTTCCTCCTGCAACTAGGTCAGGATTTGCAGGTATTACTTTACAATTGCAGCGCTGAGAAAACGCCCTACCCAATTAGAGAACAGCGATGACAGTGTGACATGAACACAAGCATCCATCCGCCATGTTTGTAGTTTTTTTTCCACTACTGTCAGAAAATGTGATTCCCCAAAGTTGATGGGCGAAGCAGCAAGGATCCAGAGTTCGCCTAGCGGACCCAAGCGTCCACAAACCTGCATCTAGCCAAACTTTGACTGGGCATTGATGGAATGAAAAAATCCACCGCTCTACACCACTCCTAATATTTTGAACGGTCAAAACTTTGCGAGCGGTTGGACGGGCTTTGAGAAACATCAGCGGAGGTCGAGCGTATGCAGCGCTGCTTTAACGGTGATGAACGGTTACGAGCGATGAGAAATCTTTTTCACCACGACAAGAACAACCCGGCAAAGTTTGGGCACTAATCCGGTTGGTAGCAATGAAAGAAGAAGATATCAGAGATCTGTTTGAAGACGTTCAGATGGAACACTCACCCTAAACCTCGGATCATCAGTTTCTCTTCCTCTCTTCCCATCCGGACGCTGAGCAGAGACCTGATCTGACCCAAAGCCGCCAGCAGATTGATGGTGTCTTCGATGGACACGGAGTTTATGGTGTACGTTTTAGGAAGAGCCTGGACCTGAATGAAAACACATCAGGATGTGTTCAGTTTTCACAGCAGCATGGAGGGAGTCACGGTGACGTACCTGCCCTCCGATGCCGTCGTATTGGCGGTGCAACAAGACGAACATGGCTCTGACTAGTTCTGGATCTTCTATCACTGACTCCTGAGCCCAGCGGACCATCGTGTCTGAGATGAGCTGCTGTAACGTACCTAGAAGGAGGAGACAGATGAGGTGACAAACTTTTAAAGAGACAGTGCACTCTATAAAGGTGGCACACTGCAAGTAATATTCTTCTTCTTCTTCTCGTGCTTTCTCCATTCCCCTTCAGGGATCGCCACAGCAAGTCACTTTCTTCCATCTAACCCTATCTGCTCAATCTTACATCCTACTTATGGAGCATACCCACAAACAACGTTTAACACCACCCCTTCAATTTCTAGTTTGAGGCTCATCACCCGGTCTGAACTTCTTTTTACCTCCAGAACATTCCCAACAAACTCTTCCTTCACTATAACTCCTACACCATTCCTCTTTCTATCGACACCATGATAGAACAACTTGAACCCCGCTCCTAGACTTCTAGCCTTTCTACCTTTCCATCTAGTCTCCTGGACACACAGGATGTCTACTTTCCTTCTCTGCATCATGTCAACTAACTCTCTACCTTTACCCGTCACAGTAACAACATTCAAAGTTCCCACTCTAAGTCCTAGACTCATCGTGTTTCTCTTCTCTCTCTTCCTCCTCTTCTTCTTTGACCACCAGTAGTCCAATTTCCACCGGCACCCTGTTGGTCAACAGTACCGTTGGCGGTCGTTGTTAACCCGGGCCACGACCAATCCGGTATGGTATTTCTTAAACTGATTTGCATATTAATATTTGGTGTAGTTTTACGTTGGATGCCCTTCCTGACACAACCCCTGTGATGATCTGGGCTAATGCCCATTGCACAACCATTTGGATGGTTTGTGTTTAGATGTTTAACTGAGAATTACAACATCTAAACGTGTAATGAAAATAATAAATAAATAAATAAAAAGGATAAAAAATACGTAAATAAAAATAACCTCATGTAAATATGTAACAGCAATGGCTGGAACATTCGGCGCACTGTAAGTAATATTGTGTAATTCTAAGACGAATCAGAAGCTGGCAAATGGTGAGACGTGAGGAAATGAGAAGACAAGACTAGTGCAGTCCTTCTCAAAGAGTGGGCGCGCCCGAGGGGATGCAGGGGCTTTTCTACAGGAGTTGGCAGAGACGCTATCCTTGTCAGAGTGTGCAGGGAGTTTCAGCTCTAGGGTGTAGAGTTTATTTTGCACCAAGCAGGTGGTCTTGTGTTTACCGTGTCTAAGAATGCTGGTGGCATGAAGTCGTCCCGTACGTCGGTCAGTCGGCCCGTACGTCAGTCAGTCGCCACGTACGTCGGTCAGTCGCCCTATCAGGTTGGTCAGTCGTCCCGTACGTCGGTCAGTCGGCCCGTACGTCGGTCAGTCGGCCCGTACGTCGGTCAGTCGTCCCGTACGTCAGTCAGTCGTCCCGTACGTCGGTCAGTCGTCCCGTACGTCAGTCAGTCGTCCCGTACGTCGGTCAGTCGGCCCGTACGTCGGTCAGTCGGCCCGTACGTTGGTCAGTCGGCCCGTACGTCGGTCAGTCGGCCCGTACGTCGGTCAGTCGTCCCGTACGTCGGTCAGTCGGCCCGTACGTCGGTCAGTCGCCCCGTCGGTCGGTCAGTCGCCCCGTCGGTCGGTCGGTCAGTCGCCCTGAAGGCATCGTTTCTTTACTTACTTGGTTTTCTGTCCTTCGTCTCGTTCGGTAAGTTTCCCATTTTTTTCTTCAGAGACGATACTTTTTCCACCAGAGACATGAGCCGTCCTCTGATGGTGAAGTCACTGTCTCCGTCTACCCCTCTCTCCTCGTCCAGCTCTAAAAGCAAGAATAAAAAACAAACACAATGTGTGACTGAAAGGAATCAGTAAGAAGCAAAGCTTAGAAACACTCGTCTATTTTCCAGTCTGTTCAGTCGTCTTCCGTTTATCCCGGGCTGGGCCACGGGGGTAACAGCCTCAGACGTGAAGCCCAGGCTTCTCTCATCCCGGCTGCATCCTCCATCTCACCCAGGAGGATCCTGAGGTGTTCCCTGTCCAGCTGGGAGACATAGTCTCTCCAGTAGATCTGAGGTCTGCCTCTGGGTGCATCCTGCCTTCCTGCCGAGCTCTCCCTTCTAGTCCCCATCATCGTCCAGTCAAGCTCCAACCTTCTCTTCCCCTCAGCAATCAAGCTCCTACGCCTGGTCCCTCATCACCATGCCAAGCTCCAGCCTTCTGGTCTCTCTTCCAGCTCAGCTCTAACCCTCTGGTCCCCTCATTCTCTGCTCGAGCTCCATCCCACTGGTCACTCATCTTGTGGAGTTCTGTCTGGTTCTGCACTTCCTTCAATAAACTGGTTAAAACTGGCATAGGCTCACCCGCTAGAGAGACTATGTCTCACAGCAGGCCAGGGAACACCTGAGGAAGTGTTCCTGGGTGAGCTGGAGGATGCAGCCGGGGTGAGACAAGCCTGGGCATCCCGTAAGAGGCTTTTGCCCCTGCCACCGGCCCTGGATAAGCGGAAGATGAAGGAACGTAACTCACCGCAGTGTCTCATCAGATCTTCATGGAAGTCGATGAGTTGTTCCCGGATGGAATCTGGACAGGGACACTCCTGTTTCTCATCTTTAAAATTCAGCAGCATGTTGATCTGTTAAAAAAAAAAAAAAGACGTTTTTTATGATTAACTTTAATTTCACATTCCACGTCCCTAGAGCTAGCTTATGCAGCCGAGGGTCTGACCGCCAGGGTCCCCGCCGTTGGCTGCCATTCACCCAACCCCTATAGCCCCTCCTGCAGGTGGTGAGTCCGCTGGAAGGGCGGCCCATGTCCCCTGATCGGGCTGAGCCCGGCCGGGCCCCATGGGTAAAAGCCCGGCCACCAGACGCTCGCACGCGTGCCCCACCCTCGGGCCTGGCTCCAAGGGGGGGCCCCGGTGACCCGCGTCCGGGCAAGGGCAACTTGGCCATGTTTGATTGCTTCATAGGGGTATTTTTGAGCCACGCTTTGTCTGGCCCCTCACCTGTTTGCCTTGGGTGACCCTACCAGGGGCATTAAGCCCCGGACAACATAGCTCCTAGGATCATTGGGGCACGCAGACCCCTCCACCACGTTAAAGTGGCGGCTCAAGGAGGAGAGGAGACGAGAGGAACCAGATGAGGTGGTTCGGGCATCTGGTCAGGATGCCCCCCGAGCGCCTCGCGGGCGAGGTGTTTCGGGCACGTTCCACCGGGAGGAGACCAAGAGGCAGACCCCGGACCTGCTGGAGAGACTATGTCTCACAGCTGGCCGGGGAACGACTTGGGATCCTTCCAGGTGAGCTGGAGGATGCGGCCGGGGAGAGAGAGGCCTGGGCTGCCCATTTGAGGCTGTTGCCCCCGCGACCCGACCCCGGAACAAGCGGAAGATGACGGAACGGAACGGACCTTTAATTTGAGAACCAATAAAAACATTTGGGATTGAATTCTGTTTGTCCTACCTGCTCCTGCGGAGGCGATCTGAACTCTTTGGTCTTCTTGGCGGTGAGCGCCGCCGACATGTTGAGCGCCAGCATCACCTCGTTGTAGCGGAACCGCTGGTTGTCTTGGAGACAAGCCACAAAGTCATCAGAGAAAGCAACGACTGCTTCGATGCGATGGCGCACCTGGCAGTCGCAGAGGTACCGCAGCACGTGGCACGTCTGTGGAGGGAAACACAGATCGATTAGAACACACACCCCTCTTCCAACGCGGGCGATGGAACCCACAACCCTATGGTTACAAGACGGGCACCATACCCTTTTTTTTTTTACAGGCTACTTTTCATTTTATCCTCTGAACAGTCGGTCACCTTTTAACCGTCTATCTGTTCAGGGTTACGGGGATGGTTGAGGTGAGGGGGCAGGATACACCCCAAACAGGTCACCAGTCTGTCCCGGGGCAACACACATACAACCATCCACACACACACTCATTACTACGGGCAATCATGTAGAGGCCAATCAGCCTAACAGTGTTAGGTGATGGTAGAAAAAGTTTCAAAAAAGTCTTCTGGACAGTTTAATTCTTGATCGAGACGTTTCGACTTCCATCTGGAAATCATTTTCCATTTGAATGAAATGGACTGAAAACTGGATCTATTTATACTAACCTGAGTAATGACCAATGAGCCTGTGTTACCTACATGTCCAAACCATCTCAGTCTGGCCTCTCTGACTTTAAAACCTCTAACATGTGCTGTTCCTCTGATCCTGTCCATCCTGGTCACTCCCAGAGAGATCCTCAGCATCTTCATCTCTGCTACAAACATCTCTGTTTCCTGTCTTTTCCTCAGTGACACTGTCTCTAGACCAATCAGCATGGTCGCTCTCACCACACTGTCTCTAGACCAATCAGCATGGCCGCTCTCACCACGCTGTCTCTAGACCAATCAGCATGGCCGCTCTCACCACGCTGTCTCTAGACCAATCAGCATGGCCGCTCTCATACACACTGTCTCTAGACCAATCAGCATGGCCGCTCTCACCACACTGTCTCTAGACCAATCAGCATGGCTGCTCTCACCACACTGTCTCTAGACCAATCAGCATGGCCGCTCTCACCACACTGTCTCTAGACCAATCAGCATGGCCGCTCTCACCACACTGTCTCTAGACCAATCAGCATGGCCGCTCTCACCACGCTGTCTCTAGACCAATCAGCATGGCCGCTCTCACCACACTGTCTCTAGACCAATCAGCATGGCCGCTCTCACCACACTGTCTCTAGACCAATCAGCATGGCCGCTCTCACCACACTGTCTCTAGACCAATCAGCATGGCCGCTCTCACCACACTGTCTCTAGACCAATCAGCATGGCCGCTCTCACCACACTGTCTCTAGACCAATCAGCATGGCCGCTCTCACCACACTGTCTCTAGACCAATCAGCATGGCCGCTCTCACCACACTGTCTCTAGACCAATCAGCATGGCCGCTCTCACCACACTGTCTCTAGACCAATCAGCATGGCCGCTCTCACCACGGTTTTCTACACTTTCCCTTTCATTCTAGCTGAAACTCTTCAGAAAAAAAAAAGAAAACCATGGCTACTGTAAAGTCTTTTTTCTGTTATTGCTGTTGAAAGCTAATAAAAACATTGGAGAAGAGCATGCAAACTCCACACAGAAAGGCCAGTGTTCCAAGCCTCGTCCCCACCTGGGACTCAAACCCTTGACCTTCTAGCTGTGAGGCCACCATGCCACCCAGAAATAACATAAAATAGATCCTTTTCTCCAGCAGCTCTGACTGTAGTGATGATGTCATTCTCACCTGGAGCTTCACGGGTTCCGGGAGCTTCATCTGCAGCAGTCCCTCTTTAGGTCGGGTCCTTCCTTCCTCCTCTCCACCTGATTCCGCTCCCTTAGCGACGGCGTGGTTTCCTTCCAGCGTCCCTCCCTCAGAGAACACAGACGGTTCGATGAGCTGCAGGATGTTCTTCAGGTCTCCGTTCTGGAAAACTCCCATGATGAGCATGGTGTAGAAGAGTTTGATGAGAGGGACGAAGAGGAACTCCGTGCTTCCGCCTATTGGATCCCGTACGTGCATGCTTCCTTCCTGCACGGCCTCCGTCAGCATCTCGATGGTTTTGACCTTCAGCGTGTCCAGAGGGAACTCCGGGCTGTACTCGAAGCAGTTCCCGGACCCGCCGTCCCAAATTCCGTTCACTCTCACAAAGCTGGGCGATGAGAAGTGCATTCTGGGTCTCAAAGAGGTGCTGAGTCCGATTCCCGGCAGGCCGTGCTTCTTCTTCTCATCTGGAAACAAGGTGATGCTTTTGGTTTCATCCGTCATGGGGACGATGTACTCGTTGTTCATCATGAGGCGTGCCGTGGCGTAGCTGTTCAGGTGGATGTCGATGAGCAGGTCGTAGTATCCGGACCGGAGCAGACCTGCAGTGAGGGAACAGATTATTAACAACCTGCCACGCTAACCCACATCCCACCCGGCGCGGCGCCAACTGTTATGTGTGAGCCCACCCGGGAACTCTGTTCCCCCAAGCTGCTGTTCCAGCTCTATTCCAACCACACTCAGCACCTACTACAGCTGTGTTGGAGCTCTCTCTTGGAGCGACCGGACACACAACTTTCTTTTATGAAGAACGACCGGTTAAGGTGCTTCCCTGTGCGGCTGCCTGCTGCAGTGCTCTCTGTTACTTTCTCTGAGTTTCTGTCTCTTCTTCTGCTATGTTTTCTCTTGTTCTGTAGATTTTATTTTGAGCGCAGTTTGGACGCCATTTTGAACTTTATTGCTTTGTGTCGGACAGTTGTTTTTTTTTAAGAAATCGTCCGACTAGCTCTCGACAGCTAGCTCCAAAAGGCTAGCTCCTAAAGGCTAGCTCCTAAAGGCTAGCTCCTAAAGGCTAGCTCCTAATGGCTAGCTCCTAATGGCTAGCTCCTAACGGCTAGCTCCTAAAGGCTAGCTCCTAACAGCTAGCTCCTAACGGCTAGCTCCCAGCCTCTAGCTGGTTCTGGAGTCATTCTGTTGACATGCTCCACCAGCTGCTGGCTCTTGGACCCACATCCGTCGTGTCTGGAGGAGTTGGTTCAGTCCTGAGGGAGCTGAGAAGAAGGAGACGGTCTAGAGGAGGTGCTTCCTGTGTTTTTACGGTTTCCATGGAAACGTCCGGTTGTTCGCTTGAGGAACCGGAGGCGCTCACTCGGACCCAGTGAAATACAGAGAGACCAGTTTGGTGTTCTTCACCGCGTGGCTTTGTGGATCCATTCTGGACTCCAGCTTTCGGGTTGCCAGGTTGGACCGGAGTAGGATGTCGGTGGAATGGGGCGAGGGGGCATCGAGGTGTTTACCTCTTAAGGAGTGACTTTGCGAGCAGCGTGGGACAGGAAGCGTTCACATGTGTAAGAAACCTGTACAGAAATTTACCAGGACCGTTCCCAGGAACGAGTGAAAAAAATCTAGAGTTATAGTAGAAAAAGTTTCAAAAAAGTCTTCTGGACGGTTTAATTCGTAGGTCGTAGTATCCAAACCGGATACTACGGGTTTGAGTCCCTTGAAAGAGGCGTGAAGGAAGCCATCTTTGTGATGAAAGAGAGTCCCTCTCTGAATCAGAGTGGAGGCTTGAGATACATTCTGTCCGGTATTTACAGCAGCCTTTTGAAGCCATGGACTAAAGATGACACCTTGTGACCCAGATTCACGCCTCTCGTTAGCAGGTATTTCTATTCACTAGGCTTTTAGCATTTTTATAATAGGATTCGTTTACTGGTCTGTGGTTACAATAGGAGCCATTCACGGCCATCATAGGTAACACAGGCTCATTGGTCGAGCCCTTCTTACTATTTTTTTTACCTTTTACTCAGGTTAGTATAAATAGATCCAGTTTTCAGTCCATTTCATTCAGATTGAAAATGATTTCTGGATGGAAGTCGAAACGTCTCGTTGAAGAATTAAACTGTCCAGAAGACTTTTTAGAAACTTTTTCTACTATGGATCACTCCTGGATGAATGAGGGACTACACGGAGTTGTTGCTAAAAATCTTGAGTTGAGTTTATAAAATTACAGCGATTCATTTGGACGTGGATCACTTCTGAGTCCTGGTGAACAGCGTGTACGACAGACGCCCACCTGGCATGTATTTATTCTCAATGGCCTCCAGAAGCTGTGCCTCATCAACGTGTGAGCAGAGGGCATGAGCCACGCGGTTGTTTCCCAGAGCGCAGATGGCGGAGTAGAGTCTGAGGGTGTGGTGGTGAAACTTCAGGAGGTCCTTCTGCTCTGAGAGTTCTAAGATGTCCACCGACCTGAAAAAAAAAAACACTGTGTGAGGAATACAAGAGGGTGTGTGTGGGGAAGGAGCCCGGGATCCTCTACCTGTTCTCTTCAGGGATGTGGAGAGCCATGAACTGGAGAGGATCGGAGCACTGGACCAGCCAGCCGTGTCGCTCATTCACACGGGACGCAGAAACCTGGAAATAAACGTGGTGTAAAGACACTTTTTCTTGATGCCAGGGACAATTTTCTTCTTAATAGGACTTCTACTCGATGCAGCCGCTGCTATGATGAATTCCTTTTTTAGTCCCACAATGGAGAAAAAAATGCACTACATTGCACCGCTACAGGCAGCCACACGATGGCGCCAATGGACGGCGCAACTAGGGGGTTAGGTTTCTGCTCCAGGGAACCCGAGGCTGCTCAGTAGGATTTGAACCCACTTTTTCTGGTCCATATCAAACGCTCTACACCTGAGCCATCGCCTCCACAGCTGAGACTCTTTTATTCGTATCTAGGACGTTCTTACTTGTTGCTATGGCACCTTGTAAGATAAGCTCAAATTTATTCTTATTTACTCAGATACTCATGTGTTCACAGTTACTCGTATATCTATAAACCATTGCATGAATTTAAGCTTAATATAACTGAGTGTTTTTTCACATCCCTACATAACCACCATTTTCTACATGTCTGTATATGTCAACATTTTACAACTTTTGCCAACACAAGCAACTTTTCAACTCTTCGCATGTCCGCTCCTTGACATCTGCACATTTCCGCAGTTTGAATAACTTGTTTTGTAGAACATCCTGTGTCTTTGTGTAACCTACTTGCTGCAAAAATAAAAAGGTAGCACCTGAGTAGAGGAGTCAGAGATGCGTTGGAAATCGTGAGGTCAACACTTGCGCAGTCTCTCCTTCTCTACAGATTGCAATTTGTTTGAAAACTATTTTTTGGTCTCTGTGTGATCCTTTCTGGTTAGTGATGATTCTGAGGTACTGAAAATTGGCAACAGCTATTTTGGATCCAACACACCTTCACTCGTTGCCAGGACACTTTAACTTGTTCAATCAACCAATCAGCGAAGGGGGGTGGGTCCCGTCTTCATGCGTTAACCCGACCAGATGTACCAAGCTTTTCCATTCCTGATGATCTTGGTCCATCTGTTCTGCTTCTTCGACGGTGACTCCGAGTTGTTGGAGGTCGCCCACGATTACATCAAGCCATCGGGTACAGGGTTTACCTCCTGGTCTGTGGCGTTGTGCAGCCACGCAAGATGCCTAAGGCTGGTGTGCTTGGCAGTGTTACCAGAAATGTTGGCACGTTTACTTTTTGCTCAGACACCTGAAGCGTTATTGTAATTTATTCACACATGCTTGAGTCAATTATAAATCCTCTCGTCCAATCAGAGTCGATTCAAACACTAGTTTGTTCTTGGACGAGGACTTTGTTCTTTGCCGCGTCATTTTAAAGGGCCGATCTCATGCAAAATGGACTTTCCAGAGTTTTCTAGCTTGTAAGAGTGATGTCCGGGCCTTGTATGTGTGTGTGTGTGTCTTTCTAGATTGATTTAGCCCGTTTTTCTGTGGATTTCTGGAACGCTCAGACAAAACAACCAATGAGCAGATATCTAAAGTATGACGCATTTGACGTAGCCACGCCCCCCTCCCTCCTCACCACCCGCCCGCCCTCCTCACCCGCCTCCACTCCGGCCTTACGCCCTCACAAACTGGCTTTCAACGTCCGATATACAGGCTGGTTCGCTGCTCTGCGTCTTTTTTTTTTTCTTGCTTGAAACACGCTTTTTGTAGCTACGCACGGGTTTACGCCCGCCTTCCCCCTCCCGCTCAGAGATGGGCGGAGGAATAGCGGCTCAGTGAGAGCAGAGGGCGGAGCTTGTACTTTCTCAGGATGGGCGGGGGGATGAGC
The DNA here is from genome assembly GCA_902685375.1 of Neostethus bicornis. Taxonomy (NCBI): domain Eukaryota; kingdom Metazoa; phylum Chordata; class Actinopteri; order Atheriniformes; family Phallostethidae; genus Neostethus; species Neostethus bicornis. The sequence goes on from LR738559.1 coordinate 1,254,861, forward strand.
GATACCCGGCCTTTCATAGTTCCTGGTCTGTGACTGCGCTCCACCAAATCAATATATTTTCATAACTATGGTGTAATGCATGTTGTAAACGTGTGTGTGTGCAGAGGATACAATGTGAGAAGAGATATTTTGCATTAGATGGACCCTTTAAGATAAACAGGGAATAATTTGCAGCTTACGCTCAGTCTATTTTTATGTTTTTTAGAATCACAGTATTACGCACAGGTCCCTTCAACCTGAAGGGACTAGAAGTTCTTACCTTGAGGAACAGGTTAGGAACACGGCTCCATAAGACAGGTGTGAGGAACTGGACATGAAGGCGAGGAGGACACTGAGGGAGAAGATTCTTTCTCTCACTCTTAAACAGACCGGCTGAAAGAGGCATCACGCTCTACAGAAACAAACAATCTGTGTAAACCTTCCGGTGACAGAAACTCATGTCCTTTACTTACTGAGAGGTGTGTCGACACTTTCTATTCTCACCTTCACACGTCCAAGTTCAAACTGGAAGACGTTGGGACTGGTGGCCTTGGCGAAGACGGCAGGGAAGAGTTTGGTGCTTGGTTCCACCTGTGGAAGCGAGAGGGGTCAAGAAGGACAGCTCATCTTAATCAAAGCTCAGGGTGGAAGCTGTAAACCACCATCATGAGCAACTGGGGGTTCGAGGTCTTGCTCAAGTTTGGTGACACTTCAGCATAAACTTCAGGCGGGGAATCGAACCGACAACCCTCGTTCTGTCGATTATAAGTTTTAGGTTTTTGTACCTGAGTTTTTAGCACCCTCTGGTGGTTGAGTAGTGTTATTGTTTTTACAAATGGAAACAAGAGAAAATCCAAGATGGCGGAGCGTGATGCAGCGTTCTTATTTGTTGATTTGTTTTCTTTTGTTAAAAGTGAGGTTACAGGGAGAAGAGATAAAGAAGGTGGAAGATTTTAAGTATCTAGGATCAACAGTCCAGAGCAATGGAGAGTGTGGAAAAAGGTGAAGAAGCATGTGCAGGCAGACTGGAACAGGTGGAGGAAAGTATCAGGTGTGATAGAAGAGTTTCAGTTAAAATGAAAGGAAAAGTGTAGAAAACTGTGGTGAGAGCGGCCATGCTGATTGGTCTAGAGACAGTGTGGTGAGAGCGGCCATGCTGATTGGTCTAGAGACAGTGTGGTGAGAGCGGCCATGCTGATTGGTCTAGAGACAGTGTGATGAGAGCGGCCATGCTGATTGGTCTAGAGACAGTGTGATGAGAGCGGCCATGCTGATTGGTCTAGAGACAGTGTGGTGAGAGCGGCCATGCTGATTGGTCTAGAGACAGTGTGGTGAGAGCGGCCATGCTGATTGGTCTAGAGACAGTGTGGTGAGAGCAGCCATGCTGATTGGTCTAGAGACAGTGTGGTGAGACCGGCCATGCTGATTGGTCTAGAGACAGTGTGGTGAGACCGGCCATGCTGATTGGTCTAGAGACAGTGTGGTGAGAGCGGCCATGCTGATTGGTCTAGAGACAGTGTGGTGAGAGCGGCCATGCTGATTGGTCTAGAGACCGTGTCACTGATTCAAAGACAGGAAACAGAGATGTTTGTATCAGAGATGAAGATGCTGAGGATCTCTCTGGGAGTGACCAGGATGGACAGGATCAGAGGAACAGCACATGTTAGAGGTTTTAAAGTCAGAGAGGTCAGACTGAGATGGTTTGGACATGTGCAGAGGAGAGAGAGAGAGTACATCAGAAGAAGGATGCTGGGTTTGGAACCACCAGGAAAGAGGACTAGAGGAAGACCAAAGAGGAGGTTCATGGATACAGTGAAGGAAGACATGAAGATAGTTGGTGTGACCGAAGAGGATGCAGCAGTGTCTCCTGATGGAGGTTCCCAGCTTGCACCATCAGGTATGAATGTGTGTCTTAATGGCTGAATGTGAGCTATAACACTTTAAGAACCAACACAGGAAGAAAAGAGCAGGAGAAGTAGAAAACATTTACAATTTGATCCTGAAACAACTCCTCAGACCAAAACGTATTAATTATGACAGCTTGTAAATAATAAATAAATACTGACCTGGTAATATGTGGTGAGCTCCTTCCCGTTAGCCGTGAAGGTCAGCAGACCACTGATGGTGTTAACCACACATCCGATCTCTAAACCATTGTTGTTCCTGCCCTGACCGGGACTGCTGCTCTCTCCGGCCCACACCATGTAGCAGTTACTCCTCTTTATGCTGCACACACAACGAGACAAAGAAAACATTCCTCATCAGAAACATTAGAGAAGATAAATAAAGGAGGGTGATGGTATAAAACTGTCCCTGTGGCGAGAGGTCTTGGTCTGAATGGACGTATCCTTCAGCCTGAGGGGAGCAGCTCAACAAGTCTGTGTCCAGGGTGAGAAGGACCTATCCGACCTGCTCGTCCCAGAATCCTGGAGACATACAGGTCCTGGAGAGACGGAAGACTTTGGCCAGTCGTCTTCTCAGAAGAACGTAGAATGCACTGTAGTCTCTGTCCCTGGCTCCAGCGTACCACACAGTGATGGAGGAGGTGAGGATGAACTTCATCATCATCTGGGCCAGTAGCTTAGCTTTTTTCAGCTATTGTAGGAACTACATCGTTGCCGCGGCAGCTCACATTCTTCCCAGCACAGATCTAACTCTCGTGTGTTCCTCCAAGCGTCTGTTCCACCTCTGTTCCACCAATCAGCAGCTCAGCTCCACAAACAAACAGTTGAGTTGTAATAACACGACATTGTCCAAGTGGTTACAGTATGTGACCCAGAGAAAAGTCAAACAAAAAGAAGGACCAACATTTCTCTTTTATTAACTCTTAAAAAATATCAGTATCTTCTGGTTTGTGATTGGCTGATGAAATGATCCCTAAAGAGGTGTTCTTTTCTCTGACTGACCTTTCGTGAACTTTCCCCTTCTCGTCTCCAAGCGTGACCGTCACATTCCGCACTTTGTTCAGCTCGAAAGCCGGGTCGAACTGGTGGAAGTCCGATGTCACCCAACCGACCCAGACGCTGCTGGGTTCCTGACCGGGAAAGATCCTCACCGAGTAGTAGTACTACAAACAAAGCAGAAAGATGGGGTTGGTTTTAAACCTGATGGAGCCTCTTTACACGTTAAATCAGGGGTCTTAAAATCACTGTGTTGCTATCTGTGTCGTCTCTTCACGTCGTTCGGCTTCGAAAAGATTCGCATAACATGCGACGAAGCCGACCAACAAGGGGAGACGAGTATCCTCTAACGACACACCGTTTTAAGGAGGTTTTGTTGGACATAAAAAAAGTGAAACTCCATCAAGGAGGAGGAGTTTCTCTCCTGGCACTACCAGCTCAGTGACAGTCAGACAGAACTGAAGAGATGAGAAGCCAAACCTCCTCCAATTAGAAACTGTTCAGTTTTAATTTTATTCTGTTCCGTTGTCTTCCAGTTATCCAGGGTTGGATTCCAGGGGAAGCCTGGGCTTCTCTCATCCCAGCTGCATTCTCCAGCTCACCCTGGAGGATCCTGAGGTGTTCCCTGTCCAGCTGTGAGACATAGTCTCTCCAGCAGGTCCGGGATCTGCCTCTGGGTCTCCTCCTGGTGGATGGAACACCTCACCACACGGAAGGCATCCTAATCCGATGCCTGAATCATCCAATCAGAAAACGTCCTACTCGGTCAGCGAACAGTTTTGCAGTGCTTTTTATTTCTGTTTCGGCCAATAAAAAATCAGCATGTCATTCATTAAAACGCCCACAATGTAACTCGTTTTTAAGATGATTATGGTTCATTCCAGGCAGCCATTGTTCCCGAGCCGGGCAGACTGGTTACCTCTCCTGATGTCACTCTGACTCACGTTATGATTACGTACGGATCCACAATCTTCTCTGGTTTTAAAAATGGTGGATGAACACGGTTTTTAAGAACTCAGTACTGTTACCGGTGGCCGAGTGGTAACAAATAGATTTCTTTGCAGGTTCTGTTTCGCAGGGAGACCACACTCAGGGTTGAGTTAAAAACATTAATTTAATTCCAAGACAGCCCTAAACCATATTCCATACCATACTCCTTTCTTGTGCAACACCAACTGACAGTTTCAAATACTGACAGTCAGTTAGAAACGGTTAGCTTTCAACTGTCAGCCTCCATAACCCAACAGTCGTTGCTGTCATGGTAACACCTCCCCGCTTAGCCAGAGGATCTACCTCCTGGCAACTGTTCATAAACGGAGTCTCTCAGGAGGTTTCCTCTGGCGTTGAGAACGTCGAGGATTTTCTGGTCCGTACGGTGGGGTTGATGCCAAGTGCGTCCTTTGGGATGTCACTTCTTCTGGCGATTCCCGTTGTCCCCGGAGTCCTGTGTCCACTGGAGCTGACTCTGGAACGAGCGCTTCTTCACCAGGTTCTAGGTCCTCGGCTGATGCAAACCTTGGACGTAGCTGCTCCCAATGTCGTATCTGTGTAGGACCATTAGGGTGAACCTGGACTTCGAAGGTACGAGATCCACGTACAGTATAAAAGCTTCCTGAATACGAGGAGCAGGAGGAATCTTCTCCCTGGCTGCCTGACCAAAATATGACTGTGAACATTTATCATGAGACATTCATCTGAACCATGTGTTTTTTTTACAGCTTTATGGACTCTTTTACTAAATAAATAGTGTTTGTCGTCCTGCACTCTGATCCTCCTCCTCTTTCCGTACGCGCATTGTGACAAAAGACGTGACATGAACACAAGCGTCCGTCCGCCATGTTTGTAGTTCAGTGGCTTTGAGGATGTGGCTGGAGCGAGGGAAGCTTGGGTGTTTCCTGGATGAGGCTGTTGCCTCGACGACTCGGACCCGGACAAAGTGAAAGAATAAAGTAACAGAGTTTGTGATAAACAGCAGGTGGAGGCTTATTGTTTGACATGCCTTATCCTGCATCCCGCATATCATGGTCGTGTCGTGCTTTTTTATTGGAGATCGAACATACCGTAATTTCACGACCATTAGGCGCACCGTACGAAAAGGCGCAGTCTCAGTCACACACCGCCTTACAACAACACACACGCAAGCATGTAAATGTGTGTATTAAAAAATAGATCAGGAACAAAACTGAGTTTGGTTGTGTTTTATTTAAGTAGTAACGATACTAAACAAACACATTACCGGTAATAGTCTTTATTCAAATCCATCAAAGTCCTCATCCTCTGTTTCAGAGCAGGTCCACTTCGCTCCTCGCTGTCAAAGTCACTGTCTGTACTGTGCGGCTCCTCAGAAAGGATACCAGCTTTTGAGAAAGCTCGGATAACAGTACCAGCAGACACGTTAGTCCAAGCATCTACAATCCATTGGCAAACTGTAGCGTAACTCGCCCGGCGCTGCCTTCCACCCTTCGGTCATCCATCGCTCCCACGCCGCTCACACTTCACTCTTTAACGTTCTCATGCCTTTTCTTTCAGGTCCGCCTCGCGGGCACCGCGTTTTCTTTTAGGTCCGCCTTTTCTCACACACAAGGCGCACCGCACGAAAAGACGCACCGCTCATTTTGAATAAAATTTGAGACTTTTAGGTGCCCTTATAGCCGTGAAATTACGGTAACTATCTGTGATATGTGGGACGCGGGACACAAGCCTTAGAAGCGGGACAGGTGGTCACCCTGCTGTAACTAAAACCAACATTTTAATCCCTGTTTGTCCGGTAAAAGTAAAGAACCATACAGTTTTTAACAAACAATAAACCCATCCGTTGGTCTTACTGTGTTTGCTTGCGTGACGAATTCATATCCGTCTTTGTCGTCGGCCACCACCTCCTCCGACAGGCGAGTGGATGAAGGACAGCTGTTATCTGGCTTGTTTTTCTTCAAAGTGAACCTGAAAACATGCAATCGAGAGGTTTTAAAGAGGAGACATCGTGGGTTAATAATTATTATCTCGATTCAGATACAGATGAATTTATAACGAGTGAGGGTCGACAGCAGACTGGCTGCATGGATCATAGACAACCTGACCCACAGATAACAGAGACTGAAACTCAAACATCCAGACGTTCTCTGATGATCCAGACCATGTCGGATGTGTCTAAAGGGAATAACTTCCTCCAGTCTTAGTTAAGCATCCAGAGTTTGTTGACTAGTAGAACTCAATCACCTTCACATCAAAGCCTCAAGACAAAAAAGATGGTGATTGAGTTCCGAAAAAAGGCCTGAAGAAAGTTGATATTTACTCTTTGATATTTTACTCTTTACTTTTATACATTTTAAAAAGAATAACATTTTACTTTTTATCCAATAAAGATATTGTCGTGGTTCCCTCGAGCCACCACCAGAGGGAGCCAGGGACCATCTCACCTTTCCCCCAATTCTGGCTAATTAGACAATCAGCACCTGTGGGCTCACCTGGATCCAATCTTCTGGCTGCCTATTTGAAGGCAGTCTCACCTGCCTTCTTGGTCAGGTCTTACTATCACCTTTCCCAGCCAGGTCACCCTGGTTGCCTGACCATGTTTATTATTTTGGATTAAGTTGGACTTTTGAAAACCTTAAGTTAATTATGTTTTTCTTTACAGACTTTCCTGATTTAAGAAATAAACCATGTTCAAAGTCCTGCATTTGGGTCTTCCTCCTTCCACACCCCAACAGATATGCTTTTGAATGTTTGATTTACTTTTTATTCAATAAAGATATGTTCTTGAATGTTTTATTTGCTAAGGTTCTGAGTGTGATAAATTTTATAGAGTTGTTGGTATGTAAAGGTCATCGGGGAGCCACGAGAAGCCAACTTTAATCAGCGTGACTCCTGAGCAGGAATGCTTTGTTTGTTTTTCAGGAGATGTGAAAGAAAAGAAAGGGACATCTGTTTTCTGCTGAAAAAAGAGAACGAATGACCAAGTGGAGGAAAGAGAAGACGCCTTAATTAATGAATATTCATGAGTATAAATCTGGAAAATCTCAGTAGGTGTTGTCTCTCTTGTAACTTCACAGAGACACACAGGTGTGTTCTGTCAGGGAACTGAGACCCACATGCTTCTGTTTAGATTTTAATGTTGAGGAATAAATATTGGAAATTGAGAAAATGATTGAATCCTGGTGGTATTTTAAATGCTTGCTATGCTTAATATTTAGTAGTTTTGATCACCAGCCTTCTCTCCTCAGTCTGCACACACAAGAAAGACCGGGTGGTGAGATTATTTAATGGACGATAGTTGAAGTGAATATTGGATTTAACCAAATCTGAGAAGAAGTAAACCCCCGGATTCTCTCAGGCCGCTCAGAGCATCCAGGGATTTTATTTTGAAAGGGTAGATGTTTGCAGACACCTGGGCGTTCACATTAACTGTCCTGGGCATGGCCACACCGAGAAGACCTCCGCGCTTCTTCATCCCCGCTCCATCAGGATGAAATCCATCTACTCATCCCCGTTCTGGACATCTCCGGGCTGAGGAGTCTCCCGTGTTTCCATCAGGATGAAGAACATCTATTGACTTCTTTAGATATTTAGCTGTAGATTAGAATAAACTAATATTTAAACAATAATCTTTGACACATTGTTTGCTCGTCCCGGGGGAGGGATCTCTCTTTCACGTGGATCCCCATGAGGTTTCTTATTTTTTCCCCACTGATGGGTTTTTTAGGAGTTTTTCCTCACCGAGAAGGAGAGTCTAAGTGCATTAATGTGCTAGTCTTGTTTAGTTAGTGTGTATTTGTGTTTATACATTCCTCTTTTTCTTGTGAAGCCCATTGAGACGAACATTCTGTGATTTTGGGCTAAAAAATAAAATTGAATTGAATTAAAAAATTGAATTAACAACAAACTGAAGGAGTAAAGTGGCTCCGCCTCCTGAGGAGACTGAGAAGAAGTCCAAGAATCAGGAAGTTACTGTGCTGCATTGGCCCGCAGCAGGCAGCCATGATGGCCCAATAGTGAGAGAAACTAGGTTAGGTGTCTGCTCCAGGGACACCAAGGCAGCTCAATGGGATTTAAACCGGCTTTTCCCAATTTAAGGACACTCTTCCACTGATCCAACGCCTCCCACTCACCACTGCCCTAATGAGGTTATAATAAAGAGTGTTTCAAAGTTTACCGCTGCTTCAGCTTGGACGGTTTTTCCTGGTTACAGTCTTTGTGGTTGTTGAACTCGTCTCTTTCGGGTCCGTTGTGACCGTGAGATGATCGAATCAAGACTTCAAAATCTGACACGGTTTCAAAGTCATCCAGTTCCTAAAAAAAAAAAAAAAAAGAAGCATGAGAGACTAAAAACAAAGCTGAAAATAAAGAATTAAGTGAATATTTTAGTGTTTTTTTTTTTTTTACCCTCTTAGAAGAAAACAGTCCGTCGTTGGATGCGCTCCTGGATTCGGCACAGTCTATAGGCATGCTGAGTCGGTAGAAAATAATGTCGCTGTAACTATTCTGTGAGCCAAATGATTTTTGTGTGACTTTTAAACACGGGCTGGACTCTATCGTTCCATCGATCCTGGTCACCTGGAAGACAAACAGAAGGTAGGCCAGTTAAAAACTGTAAAAAAACAACCAGGATAAATAGAAACCGTCATGATTCCCTCTCCTGCCACCAGATGGAGCCCTGGACCATCCTCCCTCCCCTGGATTCCAGCCTGACACTAAACACCTGTGGTCATTAACCCCCTGCTGATCACCTGTGGATCGTATTTGCCTGCTGCCTTTTAGAAGACAGTCTCTCCTGACTTCCTGGTCGGGTCACCGTCCCTCCAGCTGCCTGACGAAAAGAGATTCCTTTGTTCTAATTCTGTGCCTTCGGCTTAAAGCCTTGCTGGACTGTTCCGTCATCTTCCGCTTATCCGAGGCTGTGGGTGGTGAAGCCGAGGCATCTCTCACCCTGGCTGCATCCTCCAGCTCACCCAGGAGGATCCTGAGGTGTTCCCTGTCCAGCTGTGAGACATAGTCTCTCCGGCAGGTCCGGGGTCTGCCTCTTGGTCTCATCCTGGTGGGACGTGCCTGAAAAACCTCAATAGCGAAGCGCGCAAGGGGCAGGATCTTTGAGCATTCCTAGGAATAGGAATGTAGATCCTGGTTACCATGGTGAGGGTAGGAACGTAAATCCTGGTTACCATGGTGAGGGTAGGAACATAGATCCTGGTTACCACGGTGAGGGTAGGAACGTAGATCCTGGTTACCATGGTGAGGGTAGGAACGTAAATCCTGGTTACCATGGTGAGGGTAGGAACATAGATCCTGGTTACCACGGTGAGGGTAGGAACGTAGATCCTGGTTACCACGGTGAGGGTAGGAACGTAGTTCCTGGTTACCATGGTGAGGTTAGGAACGTAGATCCCGGTTACCATGGTGAGGGTAGGAAAGTAGATCCTGGTTACCACGGTGAGGGTAGGAACGTAGATCCTGGTTACCACGGTGAGGGTAGGAACGTAGTTCCTGGTTACCATGGTGAGGTTAGGAACGTAGATCCCGGTTACCATGGTGAGGTTAGGAACGTAGATCCCGGTTACCATGGTGAGGGTAGGAACGTAGATCCGGTTACCATGGTGAGGGTAGGAACGTAGATCCTGGTTACCATGGTGAGGGTAGGAACGTAGATCCGGTTACCATGGTGAGGGTAGGAACGTAGATCCTGGTTACCATGATGAGGGTAGGAACGTAGATCCTGGTTACCATGGTGAGGGTAGGAAAATAGATCCTGGTTACCATGGTGAGGGTAGGAACGTAGATCCGGTTACCATGGTGAGGGTAGAAACGTAGATCCTGGTTACCATGTTGAGGGTAGGAACATAAATCCTGTAATTGGTTCCTCCTTCGGATAGGGGCATATTTCGTTTTATGTGACCAGTCAATTCAAACATTTGTGGTTTTAAAAATAGAAAAAAAAAACTGCATCAGAGTTTTTTTACATGACTCACCTCAATGTGTTTGTGATTGGACGGAACAGGAACGAACTGAGGCAGCCTCTTGCTGAGCCACATGGTGACTTCTCGGTTCATGTTGACAGCAAACGGCTCGTAGCCTTCCTGAAGGCCGCAGATGGTGAAGTACCTCAGGGTGCTCACGTCTTTGCCAAAATTCATCTGTCCGATTTGACACACGCCCAGACTGCAAACTGGAATAAAACCTGGAGCAGAAACAAAAAACAGCATCCAAAATGTTTCTGGTTTAAAGGAGAAAACACAGTTAAACAGCAGGTCGATGTCGCTCTTATTGTGTTGGATATTTTTTTTGTTTTTAATGGAGTTTCAAGAGCTGAGCTTCTTCATCTGTGAGGAATGTGGAGTCAGAGCGGATGTGTGGAGATGTGTCGATAATAATACTTCGTTCATCTCCTACTGGGGAAATCGGTGTGTCTAGTAGCTCCAACAAAGAGCTCCACACAGCTTGAGAACAGCTGCTAGGCCAGGCATGGGCAAACCACGGCCCGCGGGCCACATGCGGACCGTTAAATATTTTAATCCGGCCGCCGAACTTGAAAAAATTAAATGAAAAAAATGTATTAATGTTTTAATTCTCCTGTAATTCTAATTTTTGTCACTAGATGTCGCCAAAGATTCAGCAACACTGCTCTCATTAAAATGTGTGTGTCTCTGTGACGTGCACGTTGTCAAAATAAACCATAAATCTGTGTGTGTGTGTGTGTGTGTGTGTGTGTGTGTGTGTGTGTATGTGTGTATGACTCTGTGTGTGTGTATGACTCTGGGTGTGTGTGACTGGTGTGACTGTATGTGTGGGTATGACTATGTGTGTGTGTATGTGAGTGTGTGTTTGTGTGTGACCGTATGTGTGTGTGTGTGTGTGTGTGTATGTGTGTGTGTATGACTCTGTGTGTGTGTGTGTGTGTGTGTGATTGCGTATGTGTGTGTGTGTTACGATCATCACCTTCTCCAGTCTCAAAGTCTTTGAATGCGAGTTCGGATCCGGAGTCGTCCAGTAAAACTTCTCCGTTCAGCGTAAACATCATGGTGTGCTCGTTTAAATCCACCATGCAGCCCACCACGTCGCCCGTCTGCCACGCACGCCCAAAGTGCTCGTTGCCCTGGTGCCACCGCTGCACCTGGTAAACACAAACAGAACAGCAGAGTGAGGACGTGTCTTCAACATGGAGGATTTGTTTTGTTATTGTTAAAAGGGAAGGATGGCTCAGTGGGGAGGGCGACCGTCCTGTAACCGGAGGGCGACCGTCCTGTAACCGGAGGGCGACCGTCCTGTAACCGGAGGGCGACCGTCCTGTAACCGGAGGGCGACCGTCCTGTAACCGGAGGGTTACCGGGTCGATCGCCCGCCAGGAATTCATGCCGAGGTGTCTATGAGGAAGGTCCACTGAACCCCCGATGTCTCCTGATGGTGGTTTCCAGCTTGCATGCCAGCTTCCACCATCAGGAATGAATGAGGGCTACTATTTTATTCCAGGCTGCACGGTGGTGCAGTGGGTAAGCACAGTGGCCTCACAGCAAGAAGGTCAGGGGTTCGAGTCCCGGGTGCGGACGAGGCTTGGAACACTGGCCTTTCTGTGTTGAGTTTGCATGTTCTCCTCATATATGCGTAGGTTTCCTCCCAACTTTCAAAAACATCCATGCTCGTTCATTGGCCGCTACAATCAATCCTCCAATCAGCAGGGATGGGCTCCGGCACCTTCTAGCCCCCCTTAAGGATAGACCAGGCATGGGCAAACTACGGCCCGCGGGCCACATGCGGCCTGTTAAATGTTTTAATCCGGCTGCCAAACTTAGAAAAAAATTAAATAAATAAACCTTGTTAATGTTTTAATTCTCCTATAATTATGATGTTTCGTCACTAGATGGTGCCAAAGAAACAACAACACTGCTCCCATTAAAATGTGTGTCTCCCACGCTATCAAAATAAACAGTGTGCACAGATATGGAAAGCCATCGGGGCCAATACACACACGTAAACAAGCATGTTAGATGTTTGCCCACCCCTGGTTTAGACGGTGAAGAAGGTGACTCACTGACTGACCTTAAAACCATCAAAGACAAACGCCTGGTCATCAGATCCCAGTTCCTGGTCTGGAAGGCATCCCGGTCTGGCCCAACCTACTCTCATCTCCCCGGACGTTAAGACCTAGAAAACATGAGGAATTCAGTTACGATTTTCTTCCCATAGAACAGAATCTAGATGAACGTGTTCCTCACCTCCAGCTCAAAGTACCACTTGCCAGTTTTAACGCAGTAAGTTTTCTCTGCTCTGAAGATGCGAAACCTCTCAGCGGACATGTGGCTCAGGTCGGATTGAGCTGCTGTGTGGAAACAAAAAGACTTCACACTAAGTCTGAGGGTCTTAGTCGATGGGATTCATGAAAAAAAAAAAAAAAAAGACAATATCACACCGTGATCCTGGTCTGGAGCTTCCAGGTTGTAACCGTACCCCAGCAGGGTTCGAACGGCTTCTCTCAGACTGTCTTTGTTGGACTTCTTGGTTCTTTCGTCCAGAAGGTTGTAGGGGACCAGACGAGGGTTTCTACGGCTCTTCACATCCTGAGGGAAAACAGGAAACCAGAATGAAAGACTGGATGGATGGACAGCAGCGGATGGTGACGTTTGGAGGAGCTCGGAGTAGGACTGTTGCTCATCCGAGTTGAGAGAAGCCAGGTGGGGTTGTTCGAGCATCTGGTAAGGATGCCTCCGTTGCTGGTGAGGTGTTCCTTCCCACCAAAAGGCGATCCCGGACCCGCTGGAGAGAGTATATCTCCCAGCTGGACAGGGAACACCTCAGGATCCTTCCGGGTGAGCTGGAGGATGCACATGGGGTGAGAGAAGCCTAGGCTTCCCGTATGATGCTGTTGCCCCGGCAACCCGGCCCCAAATAAGCGGAAGACAACGGAAACTAAATATTTTATACTAATATGTTATCAAAGCTTTTGAAATCACATAAAAAATTGTTTATCGAGTAAAGACTTTTATTGTGAAGGTTTTATTTCTTCATAATAATTCAGTCTAATTAACAAAATAAAAGATTCTGAACGAAGTCTGTGAGTCGTGATCCGTTACTGCTCCGTGGTGACAGTCCATACCTGCTGGATGCCATAGGTCCATCCCTGCCGGATACGATCCCGTGCCCACACATTATGAGCGTTTTCAGCCAGTTTATCCACCATGGCCTCCTGAGTGGGAGTGAGTTTGATGTGTCCCAGGTCCAAAGGGGCGGGTTTATAACCACAGGTTAACTGGTACCTGAAGAAACACATGCTGGTTTTAAGGTTTCTCCATCATGAAACATTCCTGAATGTTTCTGATGATAATTACGTCGGTGAAAGCTTCATGCTCTTCACTTTCTCCACCGCATGTTCATCAGCCAGGCCGACATGGCAACCCAACGCCAGCAAGGTCCTGCAAGACAAACACGGACCTCCATCATCCTCAATTATAAAGTATACCAGGGGGTGAAGGGCGTACACAATCTGAGCGACCAGAAGGTGAAGGACGTACACAATCTGAGCAACCAGGGGGTGAAGGACGTACACAATCTGAGCGACCAGAAGGTGAAGGACGTACACAATCTGAGCGACCAGAAGGTGAAGGACGTACACAATCTGAGCGACCAGAAGGTGAAGGACGTACACAATCTGAGCGACCAGAAGGTGAAGGACGTACACAATCTGAGCGACCAGAAGGTGAAGGGCGACTTTAAGCACGTCAGATGTTTCCAGAAATGACTTGAGGACCTTTTCACTCCATGGAAACAGTCTGACCTTCCAGCATTGGGGTCTCTCGTTCCATTAAGAAGCTTAATTTAACCAATCCTTTCTTTCTGGTGAGACCGGATGTGTCGTATGTGATCCACCCGAACAGGAAAACAAACCTTTCCTGAATAAACTTTCTAAGCACTGTCTTGAGATTCTTCAACACGGATCATAAAGCAGCTTCAGAACTACAAACATGGAGGACAGACGTGTGTGTTTATGTTACACCTCCATCTCTTTTCTCTGATTGGGTAGGATGTTTTCCTATCGCTGCAATCATAAATAACGCCTGTGTTCCATGGAGATCTGCGACTTTGCACATGCTCAGAATGCGTCCTCCACCTCCCCCTCCCTTCCAGATGATCTAAACATCTAGATCTAGATCTGGCATGACGCTAACTTCTTTTGGAATTGGCATTTTTTGCACCTGCTCTGTATTTTTCGTCAAAAAAATCTACAGTTTTAAAACAAACAAATGTTTTTTTATTTTTTTTAATGTGTATTTATTTTGGTTCCACGACCGGTCATTTTCTTCCGGTTGTTTAGGGACGCAGGTTTCAATGCCTGACCTAGTTAAAGTAAATGAAATTGATTGGAGGCTCTAGGTGGCGCTAGCCTGGCTGCTAAACGAGACCCCGTCTGGTTAAATATTATAAAATAAATCTAATTTTTCAGTTTTTTAAAGAAGAAACATCGCGTTATTACTTGAGTGTTTCCAGAGACATCTGGAGGTTGTAACTCCGTTCCTGTTCGGGAAGTTTGGAAAACTCCACTAAGCATGGGTGTTGGCGCTTGTTATCATCACGGACCTGGAAAACACACACACACACAGAGATCCTGTAAAGCTGAGAACATGAGGATTCACTGCTGCACGTCGATGCTGCAGAGTCAAACCAAATAAACCAGGTGGAGATGAAGAAGCTCATACTCACGGCTCCGTAAGTCCAGCCCAGTTCTATCTTGTTCATCACCCAAAGTTCATGGATGTTTTCTGCCAGTTTCTCTCTGATTCTCTCCAGATGAGGAGGCAGAACGATCTAAACACAAACAGTAAGAGGAGGAGAAAGTCTAACTGCGGCCCGGGACGGTTTGAGACACTTTTTTATTTAAAGCCAGGTCCATTAATATCAGGACAGCGACACAGTCCACCTCCAAGATGTCTCCTCCTTGAGACGCCACCTTATCGTGGTGGAGGGGTTCCTAGGAGCTTAATTCCCAAGGGCAAACAGGTCCTAGGTGAGTGGGCAGACGAAGCACGGCTCAAGGTCACTGGGGCTCCCCCAAAGAGCCAGGGAAGGAAACGACGGGCGACAGCCAACGACGGGGACCTAGGCGGTCAGACCCTTGGCTGCAGAAACTAGTTCTAGGGACGTGGCGAACACCAGAGCGCCTCGCTGGTGAGATGTTTCTCCACGTCGTACCGGGAGGAGACGTGCTGGAGCGACCGTCTCACTGCTGGACAGGGAACACCTTAGGATCCTGAGGATACAGCCGGGACGAGAGAAGCCCGGGCTTCCGCATGAGGCTGCTGTTCCCACAAAGATCCGGGGTCTTTCCCTGGGTCTCCTCCTGGTGGGATAGAACACCTCACCAGCGAGGCTACCACACCCACAGTGCTGGGTTGTAATCGTTCATGCCCCGAACATAACGTGCTTTGGTACAGTTACATGTTCCGTTAAACCTCTCCTGAGAAGATACCCGGTTCTTTTCCGTGTTCCCACCTGGCTGGTGTTGACTGGTGTTGGGGTGAATGCCGCCTGGCTCATGGTGACGGTCGGGCCTAGCAGGTCTCTGGCCGCCGTTTCATCCTGACTGGCCTCCAGTTTCAGCTTCTCTCGAGGTAACACCGCCTCGTAGCACGGAGCGTAGCCCGAAGGAGGGAGGAACTTAAACTCTCCATGGCGACCACCGAGGAGGAACCGAACCCTGTGGTGGAGAGATGGTGAGGTAACAATGAAGGACAAACAGGACTGGGTTCATTAGAGAGCAGATTAATTTCATCTGAAATGATTTTTCAGAGCTGAACCCACATTCTGCCCGACGTAGACCCAACTGTCATGTCTTCCACCCTCCTCAGTACCACCAGGCAGCTGTTCAGAAGCTGTTTGGAGCTACCTGACACAAATAGCCCCAGTAAGGTGTTCATAAAGTATCTGTATCTATCTGTAAGAGCGCGGTTAGAGGCCGACAGAGTCTTGTTCAGGGGCCACGTCTTTGAGTCATAGAGTAGGATAGCGAGTACGGCAGAGTTAAAGATCCGGAGCTTCGTCTTGAGGGAGTTGGATGAGTGATGCCATAGTGGATTCCAGAGGAACGGAAGGGCTGAGGGTGCCAGAGCTCTTCTTCGGTTGATCTCCAGATCTCCGTTGTCGGTTACCATGGAACCCAGGTGCACAAAGCTCTTGAAAGGCTCTATGATCTCATCACCAAGCTAGAGAGGGGGGTAGATTCGGTCCGTCTCCGACACACATAATCTTAATCTAAGTCCAGTTCCAACTTGGAGGCTGAGCTTCTTTACTTATTCGCTTCTTCTACAGCCAGCGAAGAGACGCTTCAGTCACTTCACTGGCTGTAGGAAGCTCTGAGCAGAATGGTGTCGTCCGCGTTCTCCAGTTCAGTCAGGTGGTAGTCGCCAAAGGACATACCTGGAGCCCGTTCACAGACCTCCAGCAAGACCAACAACTCAGAGTCACCGTCGAGGAAGCAGAACAGCTGGACCAAGATCACCTGCGCTGGAAAAGCTTGGTTCATCTAATTGGCTCAACGCACGGGGACGGAACCCACCTGCCCTTCTTCACTGGAGCCCTTTTAATAATGATAAGGTATCTATCGGTAAACCCGTCCGACCGTCTGATTCAGACGTGGGCAAACTACGGCCCACGGGCCACATACGGCACGTTAAATGTTTTAATCCGGCCTGAAAAAATAAATAAATAAACCATGTTAATATTTTATTTTTCTTTAATTCTGAGGTTTTGTCACTAGATGACGCCAAAGAAACAAAAACACTGCTCCCATTAAAATGTGTTTTTGTGACGCCCACGTTGTCGAAAAACATTGTCAGTAAATTTGAAACCTACATTTTAAACCTATATTGAGCAGGCTTGATTTTAACTCTAGATTACGTGTGTGTAGCGGCCCCAATGGCTTTCCATATCTAACGCGCTTGTTTCCCAAAGCATCCCGTCCCTGTGCTTCTGTTTCGGCTTCTTGGTTAAATGTTAGAACCCAATGTGGCCACCAATCAAAAAGTTTGCCCACCCGTGGTCTAAGTACTAGTCATGAGCGACAAACGTCTCCTCGTAAGCTCCCCTACACAGAGACACCAAGACGCATCATTGAGATGAAATTCAGCTAACCTTAAAATGGTTGAACAAACTGAATGTGGGCTGAATATCACACAGTGTCTGTCTACGTCTAACCCAGAAAACAAAGTGTTGAAGTACTGACTTGACTCCAGCTGAGAAGCTGGCCACCGGGAAGAAAAGACCATCAGAGTTGAAGTTCTCAAACATTCCCTGAACCGGCTGTCCGTTGATCCGAAACGAGATGCTGGGAACGCCCAGATCCAGGCAGCAGCTGACAACGTCCTCTGATCGTAGGAGGTGCTGATTGGGCGAGCTGACCGTCCGCGCGATGCAACCTGAACGGAAGAAAACGTATCAGTCAGAGATCCGTATTGTTTAAGGTCATACTAATACAAACCAAGGCTTGACCGGTTTATTTTTTGATAAGGTGATCTTGTGAGACATTGACAGGCCCCGATGGCACCAACAAAGTTCCCATAAACGGGAACTTTGGAGGGAGGCGATAGCTCAGTGGTAGAAAGTTCACCCTTGGTCCAGACGTTCGCGAGATCAAATCCTCACCTGGGAGCATCCCAAGTCAATCCCCACCAGCTGTAAGACATAGTCTTTCCAGCAGGTCCGGGGTCTGCCTCTTGGTCTCCTACCGGCGGGACATGCTTGCAATATCTCACCAGGAAGGTGCTCAGGAGACGCCCAAACCACCCCATCTACCCCCACCGTGGTGAGGGTAGGAACATAGATCCTGGTTACCATGGTGAGGGTAGGAACGTAGATCCTGGTTGGTTACCATGGTGAGGGTAGGAACGTAGATCCTGGTTACCATGGTGAGGGTAGGAACATAGATCCTGGTTACCACGGTGAGGGTAAGAACATAGATCCTGGTTACCATGGTGAGGCTAGGAACATAGATCCTGGTTACCATGGTGAGGGTAGGAATGTAGATCCTGGTTACCATGGTGAGGGTAGGAACGTAGATCCTGGTTACCACGGTGAGGGTAGGAACGTAGATCCTGGTTACCATGGTGAGGGTAAGAACGTAGATCCTGGTTACCATGGTGAGGGTAGTAACGTAGATCCTGGTTACCATGGTGAGGGTAGGAACGTAGATCCTGGTTACCACGGTGAGGGTAGGAACGTAGATCCTGGTTACCATGGTGAGGGTAAGAACGTAGATCCTGGTTACCATGGTGAAGGTAGGAACGTAGATCCTGGTTACCATGGTGAGGGTAGGAACATAGATCCTGGTTACCATGGTGAGGCTAGGAACATAGATCCTGGTTACCATGGTGAGGGTAGGAACATAGATCCTGGTTACCATGGTGAGGGTAGTAACGTAGATCCTGGTTACCATGGTGAGGGTAGGAACGTAGATCCTGGTTACCATGGTGAGGGTAGGAACGTAGATCCTGGTTACCATGGTGAGGCTAGGAACATAGATCCTGGTTACCATGGTGAGGGTAGTAACGTAGATCCTGGTTACCATGGTGAGGGTAGGAACGTAGATCCTGGTTACCATGGTGAAGGTAGGAACGTAGATCCTGGTTACCATGGTGAGGGTAGGAACAAAGATCCTGGTTACCATGGTGAGGGTAGGAACATAGATCCTGGTTACCATGGTGAGGGTAGGAACATAGATCCTGGTTACCATGGTGAGGGTAGGAACATAGATCCTGGTTACCATGGTGAGGGTAGTAACGTAGATCCTGGTTACCATGGTGAGGGTAGGAACGTAGATCCTGGTTACCATGGTGAGGGTAGGAACGTAGATCCTGGTTACCATGGTGAGGGTAGGAACGTAGTTCGACTTGTAAATCGAGAGCTTTGCTTTACGCCTCAGCTTCCTTTACCACTGCGGATCGATGCAGCCTTTCTTTGACCATTTAAATCAGCCTCTATAGAACATGATCGGTCGACCCAAACACAGTGACACACACGTCACTCACCTGACCAAAGATGGAGCCCATCAAATCCGTAGGAGTAGAGGTCATCGCCTACACCGTTTCCCCCCCAACCCTCTCCTCCACTGGGATACGGTGCGTAGCCACTGGTGTTGGCCCAGCCCACTCGAAGGTGTGTGGGCTCCGCTGTGACGAACGGTAAAACCTGGTCCACGATGAGCTCGTAGTACCACTTCTTGTACTGAGCCGAGCCCTCGCTGACGCCCAGAAAGATGTTGGGCCGCATGCTGCAGGAGGAAATGAAGCACAGTAACTATGGCAACAAATGCACTGATGGTGGGGAAGTGTTTGTGGAGGGCGGGTGGGGTTATGTACCTGCTGACGTGGTTTACAAGGCGAGTCTGTAGGAGCAGATCTCTTCCTGGTAACAGGTTGTCACAGATCAGGTGTTGGTTAGAGCGCACGGCCACGCCGTGACAAACGCACAGCGAGCACAACACGTCCAGAACCTGAACCGAAACGAGAGAGAAGACGAGGACTGTAAACTTAGAAATAATCTGACTGCAAAACATAAACCAGACAGCCCTACGTCTGGTCCCTCATCACCCAGCCGAGCTCCTACGTCTGGTCCTTCATCACCCAGCTGAGCTCCTACGTCTGGTCCCTCATCACCCAGCCGAGCTCCTACGTCTGGTCCTTTATCACCCAGCCAAGCTCCTACGTCTGGTCCCTCATCACCCAGCCGAGCTCCTACGTCTGGTCCTTCATCACCCAGCCGAGCTCCTACGTCTGGTCCTTCATCACCCAGCTGAGTTCCTACGTCTGGTCCTTCATCACCCAGCTGAGCTCCTACGTCTGGTCCTTCATCATCCAGCCGAGCTCCTACGTCTGGTCCTTCATCACCCAGCCGAGCTCCTACGTCTGGTCCCTCATCACCCAGCCGAGCTCCTACGTCTGGTCCTTCATCACCCAGCTGAGCTCCTACGTCTGGTCCCTCATCACCCAGCTGAGCTCCTACGTCTGGTCCTTCATCACCCAGCTTGGCTCTTATGTCTGGTCCCTCATGTGGTCGACCCTCATCCTTCTCATGGTCCTGTCAAGCGCCATCCTTCTGGTCTCCTCTACATCCAGCCTAAGTCTCTCTCTGGTCCCTCATCTTACAGGGTTCCGCACGTCTTAATAAACTGGCAATGCTTCTGGGCCCTACTTTACTACTCACCACCACCATGCTTGACAATTGATGCCTTCATTTAATCTGATTCGATGGTTTTCACACAGATTAACACGTGAGTAAAGCCGCAGTGACGCTCCTCACCTTGTGGTTTCGTCCATGTTTGTCCAGCAGTGAGATGATAGATTTGATGTGTCCCTCTTTGATTATGTTTAAAGCTTCAGGACTTTCCACCAACACGCAATGAAGCACCTCTAAGATACCTAGAAAATAAAACAACGATGTGTTATTGATTCTAGATCAGACATGAGCTGGGACCACATGCGACCCGTTAAACGTTTTAATCCGGTCCGTCAAATTTGAATAAATGAGATAAATTAACCTTGTTAATGTTTTATTTCACCTGCGATTCTGATGTATCGTCACTAGATGGTGCCGAAGATACAACAACATTGCTCCCATTAAAATGTGTGTGATGCCCACATTGTCAAAATAAACAGTGCACAGATATGGAAAGCCATCAGGGCCAATACACGCATGTAAACAAGCGTGTTCGATTTCAAACCTACATTTTAAATCCAGCGTAGATGCACGTTTTTAAAGCGCCAGCGCGCTAGATTTGGAAATTAACACCCTTGGTGTTACATGTAGCACACTTGTTTTCGTGGGTGTAGTGGCCTCGATTGCTTTCCATACAGAGATCAAATCTAACGTGCTCCACAGACTGACTATCTGCAACTGTTTCGTCCTTTAACTGGTCGTTGTTTACTTTTGACACCCTGGAAACAAATTGATTAGAAGGAGCAGGACGACTGGATCTGGATCTCAGTCAGGAGGAGAGTGATGATGACTTCCTAAAGAACTTCAAAATAAAACAGTTAAACATGAGTTTAAAGACTATTTCAAAATAAAAGATTTTGTTGGAACACTTTTTGTTATTTTTATTGGAAATTGAAGCTCATATTTTCTCCAGATCCCAATCAGGTGAGGTCACCGAATCATGCCATCCATCCCGTTCCGACCCCTTTGAACTCAATGTGGCTGGCCAATCAAAACGTTTGCCCTCCCCTGGTCGAGTGGGAACATGTAAAGGTTTGGATTCACATTTGAAATCTTTTAGATTTCAGAGAAGAAAAAAAAACTAAAAGATTAAAAATAACTCTGATGTTTGATCTAAAAATAACACCGAAACACTCTGATGAACAGAAAAAAATCCCATAATATCGTGGCAGGTTTTTTTTTTCCGTCTTATCCAATCTTAATTTTTGCAAAGGAATGAGGTTCGGGCATCTGGTTAGGATGCTCCCTGAACGGCTCACTGGTGAGGTGTTCTAGACACGACCCACCAGGAGGACACCCAGAGGCCTTACCCACTGAGCCATCCTTCTCATGAAAGAAAAAAAATTATCTTCAGACCTCTGAGACCGGACTGTGAGGCACAAGCCATGGGAAGGGATCAGGGACATATCTGCTGCCAGCTCAGTGGTCTCCTTCAGAACGACCAGGATTCTTCTAAGCTGAGTGATCAGGGGAGAAGAGTCCCGTTCAGGGAGGTGATCAGTGACCTGATGGTCCCTCTGTCAGAGCTCCAGAGGAGATGTTCCCAGAAGGACCACCATCTCTGCAATACATCCACCAGGTCTGTATGGCCGAGCGGTCAGATGGAAGCCTGTCTGGAGTTCCACCAAAAGCCACTTGAAGGACTTCCAAGCCACGAGAAACAATATTCTGTGGCCTGATGAGTCCAAAATAAATCATTTCAGAGTGAATGACAGGCGTTTTGCTTGAAGAAGAACAGACACCGCTCATCAGCAGGACACGAGCATCAGACGATGGAGAGACTATGTCTCACAGCTGGACAGGGAACGCCTCAGGATCCTCCTGGGTGAGCTGGAGGATGCAGCCGGGGTGAGAGAACCCTGTGTTTCCCGTCTGAAGCTGCAGAGATGCCAAGTTTTTGGCTTCACAAAGAGGAAGATTTTAAGGCGGGGCAATAAGGAGGAGGGACTATGACATCATGTGATGTCACATCCGCCAATGGACAACACCCGCCATGACAGTTGGCATAAAACAAACCGTTCTAAACATGAGAAAGCAGCTGGTAAATTGTGTGTCTTCCGTGTGTTACCACCTAGTGTTATTTATCAGTATGAAGAGGAATTACCACCAAGAATACACCCCTGTACTGCTTGGTCACGCTTTGTTTTGAGGCTCACACACATAAGCTGTTACATGACCAAAGTTCCCGGATGTCCGACTTCTTCCAAAAACAATACTGGCAATAGACCATGCAGATCGCTACTAGCGGCTTTCAGATGCAGCAGCAGGAGATGTCATGTGCTTAGCCTCATTATAACTAATCATGTTCATGGAATGCATGTCTGACTTGGCATGTCTGAGGTTGTTGACCCCACAACTCGGTCCCGAATAAGTGAAAGAGGATGGAACAAAACTGAATTTTCTGATCAGTAGCAAGTGTTAAAGTGCGTGTGTGAGTGTGTGAGTGTGTGTGTGTGTGTGTGTGTGTGTGTGTGTGTGTGTGTGTGTGTGTGTGTGTGTGTGTGTGGTGGCCCACCTGAAGAAGCTTCTAACTGCTCCAGTCTGCTGATCAACCAGTCCAACGAGCCTGAAAACTGGGCACAGTTTTTTCTGTTTCCTCTGATCAAAGCAGCTGGAGAAACAGGAAGAAGATTAACAGAAATAAAGCAGGGCTAACTCTGTGTGTGTGTGTGTGTGTGTGTGTGTGTACCCAGCAGCTGGTACAGGGAGTTCAGGATGGAGCTCCAGGCTTCAGCAGCTTCTCTTCCGACCACTTCAGCGAAGTGAGCTGCACTGCTGTACACATGAAGACGGTCGATACACTCCAGAACCAGGTTAATCATCCCCTGTGGAAACAAACACGACGTTACCTCATAAAGAAAAAAGATCTGGTAAAAACTAGAACTGGTTTAACAGTCCAGAGCAATGGAGAGTGTGGAAAAGAGGTGGAGAAGCGTGTGCAGGCAGGCTGGAACGGGTGGAGAAAAGTATCAGGTGTGATAGAAGAGTGTAAAACCGTGGTGAGAGCGGCCATGCTGATTGGTCTAGAGACAGTGTGGTGAGAGCGGCCATGCTGATTGGTCTAGAGACAGTGTGGTGAGAGCGGCCATGCTGATTGGTCTAGAGACAGTGTGGTGAGAGCGGCCATGCTGGTTGGTCTAGAGACAGTGTGGTGAGAGCGGCCATGCTGATTGGTCTAGAGACAGTGTGGTGAGAGCGGCCATGCTGATTGGTCTAGAAACAGTGTGGTGAGAGCGGCCATGCTGATTGGTCTAGAGACAGTGTGGTGAGAGCGGCCATGCTGATTGGTCTAGAGACAGTGTGGTGAAAGCGGCCATGCTGATTGGTCCAGAGACAGTGTGGTGAGAGCGACCATGCTGATTGGTCCAGAGACAGTGTGGTGAGAGCGGCCATGCTGATTGGTCTAGAGACAGTGTGGTGAAAGCGGCCATGCTGATTGGTCTAGAGACAGTAGCACTGATTCAAAGACAGGAAACAGAGATGTTTGTAGCAGAGATGAAGATGCTGAGGATCTCTCTGGGAGTGACCAGGATGGACATGATCAGAGGAGCAGCACATGTTAGAGGTTTTAAAGTCAGAGAGGTCAGACTGAGATGGTTTGGACATGTGCAGAGGAGAGCGAGAGAGTACATCAGAAGAAGGATGCTGGGTTTGTTGACTGAGCTTTTCTAGACTGAGCTTACGCCACGCAAATCTGAACCAACTTGATCTCCATCCCGCCCGAACACAGGTCTAAAATTCTATGTACGAACCATGCAAATGAAATGATGGATATGCAAGGGTTTTCAAATCAGGTGCCACTAGTTGTTACTCCATGAACTAGGCTTGATCAGGAGGAGCTCGCAGTAGAGCTGTTGCTCCTCTGGGTTGAAAGAAGCCAGATGGTGTGGTTCAAGCATCTGGTTACGATGCCTCCCTCGCTGGTGACGCGTCTGCCTCTTGAGGTAACGCAGAGTCAGACCCCGGACCTGCTGGAGAGACTATGTCTCACAGCTTGACAGGGAACACCTCAGGATCCTCCTGGGTGAGCTGGAGAGTTCCTCGAGAGAGCAACCAGACGTTTCCATGGAAACCGTAAAAACACAGGACCGGAAACACCTCCTATAGACCGTCTCCTTTTCCTCAGCTCCATCAGGACTGAACCAACTCCTCCAGCCACGACGGATGGGGTTCCGAGAGCCAGAAGCTGGTCGGGCATGTCAACAGAATGACTCCATAACCAGCTAGCCGTTGGAGGCTAGCCAGCTAGCCGTTGGGAGCTAGATTAAATTCTCAAGTATCAGGGAGCACTGTAGCAGGCAGCCGCCTGGCTGGTGCCAGGACAGCGCTAATGGTGGGAGAAATAGGGGCTTGGGTGTCTTCTCCAAGGACACCTAGACGTGCCCTTTGTGGGATTTGAACCAGCTTCTCCCGGTTCAAGGGCGGACACCTTACCAGTGATCTTTGCCTGCCGTTCTTGGCATTATTTAGTCATGAATTTTATTGCCAGCATGTCTTACCTCTTCCTGGAAGAGGTTCTGTCTGTTCTTCAGAGCGCGCAGACGGTTCTGCTTGTCTTCGTGTTCCAGGTGATCTGCAGGTGGTTGGAAGTAACCAATCAGATCCTGCAGACTCAGACTGACCGAGTCGATGGGAAGAGTTAAAGTGGGACTTTTGGGTTTTTTCCGGAGTGAATCCAAACCCCTGAATGAGAGAGGACACGTTAGAAACACGTTAGTGAACAAAGAACCTCCTAAAGCAGTACTTCTAGTCGCTCAGTAGCACTGATTCAGTTTGTCCAGTGTGTGTGTGTGTGTCCCACCTGATGAAGAGGTTGAACAGAGACACCGTACTACGGATGACCCGGGCGGTCCGACTCTCCTCGTGTTGAGACCGAGACAGGGTGAGTCCGTCGTCCATGTGACCCTCCTGGTGCATGATGGCCTGAAACAGAAAAAAAAAAAACTTCACTGAGGATTCTTTACTTTGTTCGACTGGTGAACATTTTTTTCACGCTGCTTCCAAACGTGGCTCTGTTATGTTTCGTCGTCTGCCGTTTATCTGGAGCCGGGTCGTCGGGGGTAACAGCCTCAGACGGGAAGCCCAGACTTCTCTCACCTCGGCTGCATCCTCCATCTCACCCAGGAGGATCCTGAGGTGTTCCCTGTCCAGCTGTGAGACATAGTCTCTCCAGCAGGTCCGGGTTCTGCCTCTTGGTCTCCTCCTGGTGGGACGTGTCTGACACGTCTCACCAGTGAAGCCTATGGGAGGCATCCTAAAAAGATCCTATCTAGCTTCACTCGACCTGGAGGAGGAGCGGCTCGACACCGAGCTCCTCCCAGATGGCAGAACTCCTCACCCCATCTCTGAGAGAGAGCCCAGCCACCGGCGGAGGAACCGACCCTAAGATAGTAAAGGTACTGATTGAATGTTTGGATTTCCATCTAAGGTTTTTACCTTCCTCTGGACTCCGCCCATTCGTGCACACTTTGCATCGATGGTTTGGTACGTCAGCCACAGGCAGGTCTCCACGTGTTGGATGTAACACACAGAGTCGCCATATTTAATCTCCGGGGTTCCCATTCCATCAACTTCCTTCTTGACACCGGGATCTAATTTTTCCTTCAAGGGAAAAAGAAAAAAAAAGGGTTAATAATCATGGGCTCATTTACTGAAACATGGAGGGATCTTAGGTTGAAATCTACGTAACTCTCCTCACGTAACGTAAACTTTACAAATCACAGACAATTTGATCTCCATCCCATCCCATATCACCCCTCGAGATCTCCCTCTAAAACGCAGATCCTGGTTACCATGGTGAGGGTAGGAACGTAGATCCTGGTTACCATGGTGAGGGTAGGAACGTAGATCCTGGTTACCATGGTGAGGGTAGGAACGAAGATCCTGGTTACCATGGTGAGGGTAGGAACGTAGATCCTGGTTACCACGGTGAGGGTAGGAACGTAGGTCCTGGTTACCACGGTGAGGGTAGGAACGTAGATCCTGGTTACCATGGTGAGGGGAGGAACGTAGATCCTGGTTACCACGGTGAGGGTAGGAACGTAGATCCTGGTTACCATGGTAAGGGTAGGAACGTGGATCCTGGTTACCCCGGTGAGGGTAGGAACGTAGATCCTGGTTACCATGGTGAGGGTAGGAACGTGGATCCTGGTTACCACGGTGAGGGTAGGAACGTAGATCCTGGTTACCATGGTGAGGGTAGGAACGTGGATCCTGGTTACCACGGTGAGGGTAGGAACGTAGATCCTGGTTACCATGGTGAGGGTAGGAACGTGGATCCTGGTTACCACGGTGAGGGTAGGAACGTAGATCCTGGTTACCATGGTGAGGGTAGGAACGTAGATCCTGGTTACCATGGTGAGGGTAGGAATGTAGATCCTGGTTACCATGGTGAGGGTAGGAACGTAGATCCCGATACCATGGTGAGGGTAGGAACATAGATCCTGGTTACCATGGTGAGGGTAGGAACGTAGATCCTGGTTACCATGGTGAGGGTAGGAACGTAGATCCTGGTTACCATGGTGAGGGTAGGAACATAGATCCTGGTTACCATGGTGAGGGGAGGAACGTAGCTCCTGGTTACCATGGTGAGGGGAGGAACGTAGATCCTGGTTACCATGGTGAGGGTAGGAACGTAGATCCTGGTTACCACGGTGAGGGTAGGAACGTAGATCCTGGTTACCACGGTGAGGGTAGGAACGTAGATCCTGGTTACCATGGTGAGGGTAGGAACGTAGATCCTGGTTACCATGGTGAGGGTAGGAACGTAGATCCCGATACCATGGTGAGGGTAGGAACATAGATCCTGGTTACCATGGTGAGGGTAGGAACGTAACTCCTGGTTACCATGGTGAGGGGAGGAACGTAGATCCTGGTTACCATGGTGAGGGTAGGAACGTAGATCCTGGTTACCATGGTGAGGGTAGGAACGTAGATCCTGGTTACCATGGTGAGGGTAGGAACGTAGATCCTGGTTACCATGGTGAGGGTAGGAACGTAGATCCTGGTTACCATGGTGAGGGTAGGAACGTAGATCCTGGTTACCATGGTGAGGGTAGGAACGTAGATCCTGGTTACCATGGTGAAGGTAGGAACTTCTATTTGAAATGCTCAGAATTTTTTCCCTGGTGTTATCAGATGATGATGTTTGGAACCCTATGGAACCGAGGAGTCGGTACCTTAGAGGACCGGAGGCAGAAGCCGGTCGACTTTACATCGGCTTTCTCTTTGTCCATCAGCAGCAGAGACTTGTCTTCGGTCAGACTCAGGTACTTCCCGGTAGTAACATGACGGAGTCTGAACGGCTGAGCCCAGCGGATGTGACTCCCACTCCACCTGTCATAGGTACACAGAAACAAACCATCCAGAAAGCTGAACAAGAGTGATAATCCCAACAGGATTAGGTTCACAACCCAGAGGGATTTTCATCCAGTGTGAATGGGCCGTGTTTGTTTAAATAATCCTAAAAATGACCTGCAGCGAACAGTGAGATCCTGTTTAAATCTGGGCAGTTTATTTACAACCGGATTCCAAAAAAGTTGGGACACTTTAGAAATTGTGAATAAAAACTGAATGCAATGATGTGGAGGTGCCAACTTCTAATATTTTATTCAGAATACAACATAAATCACAGGTCAATAGTTTAAACTGAGAAATTGTATGATATTAAGGAAAAATATGCTCATTCAAAATTTCATGGTGTCAACAAATCCCAAAAAAGTTGGGACAAGAACCTATTAGAGGCTGGAAAAAGTCATTTGAGCATACAACAAACACCTGGAAGACCAATCAGCACTAATCAGGTCAATTGGCAATATGATGGGTATAAAAAGTGCTTCTCAGATTGGCAGTGTCTCTCAGAAGCCAAGATGGGTAGAGGATCACCAACTCCCACAATGTTGCGTAAAAAGATAGTGGAACAGTATCAGAGAGGTGTTACCCAGCGAAAAATTGCAAAGAGTTTGCAGTTGTCATCATCAACTGTGAATAATATCATCAGAAGATTCAGAGAATCTGGAAAAATCTCTGTGCGTAAAGGTCAAGGCCGGAGAACCATACTGAATGCCCGTGATCTCCGGGCCCTTAAACGACACTGCATCAAAAACAGGAGTGCTACTGTGAAGGAAATCACAGCATGGGCTCAGGAGTACTTCCAGAAACCATTGTCAGTGAACACAATCCACCGTGCCATCCGCCGTTGCCAGCTGAAACTCTATTCTGCAAAGAAGAAGCCATTTCTAACAAAGATCCACAAGCGAAGACGTTTTCACTGGGCCAGGAGTCATTTAAAATGGAGTGTGGCAAAATGGAAGACTGTTCTGTGGTCAGACGAATCACGTTTTGAGGTTCTTTTTGGAAATCTGGGGCGCCATGTCATCAGGACCAAAGAGGACAGTGACAACCCAAGTTGCTATCAACGCTCTGTTCAGAAGCCTGCATCTCTGATGGTATGGGGTTGCATGAATGCGTGTGGCATGGGCAGCTTGCACATCTGGAAAGGCACCATCAATGCAGAAAAATATATTCAGGTTCTAGAGCAACATATGCTCCCATCCAAACGTCGTCTCTTTCATGGAAGACCCTGCATTTTTCAACAAGATAATGCCAGACCACATTCTGCATCAATCACAACATCATGGCTGCGTGGGAGAAGGATTCGGGT
Organism: Neostethus bicornis; assembly: GCA_902685375.1. Classification (NCBI taxonomy): domain Eukaryota; kingdom Metazoa; phylum Chordata; class Actinopteri; order Atheriniformes; family Phallostethidae; genus Neostethus; species Neostethus bicornis. Next base: position 1,283,586 of record LR738559.1, read on the forward strand.
ACTGACCTGGCCAGCCAACAGTCCAGATCTTTCACCTATAGAAAACATTTGGCGCATCATTAAGAGGAAGGTCAGACAAAGAAGACCCAAGACGATTGAACACTTAGAGGCCTGTATTAGACAAGAATGGGAGAACATTCCTATGTCTACACTTGAGAAGCTGGTCTCCTCAATGCCCAGACGTCTGTTGAGTGTTCTAAGAAGAAGGGGGGGTGTCACACAGTGGTGAAAATGGCCTTGTCCCAACTTTTTTGGGATTTGTTGACACCATGAAATTTTGAATGAGTATATTTTTCCTTAATATCATACAATTTCTCAGTTTAAACTATTGACCTGTGATTTATGTTGTATTCTGAATAAAATATTAGAAGTTGGCACCTCCACATCATTGCATTCAGTTTTTATTCACAATTTCTAAAGTGTCCCAACTTTTTCGGAATCCGGTTTGTAGTAACTATTCCCAAATGATTCAATGCGAGAGACAGGGCACACCCCGAATAGGTCACTAGTCTGCTGCAGAGCCACACACATTCATTCCTAGGGAGTGAAAGCAGTCAATCAACCTGACATGTATGTTTTTAGAGGAGGGGGGAAACCAGAGAAAATCCACACCCACACGGGGGGAGGAAAGTGTTCCATAGCTGGGGGCAGAGTGTCTGAAGGCTCTGCCCTACATGGTGTCAAGATGGGTCAAGATGGCAGATGTAGAGAGAGGAGGAGCGGAGAGAACGAGAGGAAATGGAGATGTAGGGTTGTAGGGTCAGAGACGGTGGCTCAGTGGTTTGAGCGTTCGCCCGCAGACCGGAAGTTCACCGGAAGTTTGCGGGTTCGTATACCACTGAGTTCACGTCTAGGGTCCTTGGAGAAGAGACCTAACCCCCCGTTTCTCCTACCATTGGCACCTTCATAGGTGGCAGCCTGTTGCAGTGTGATGCAGCACATAAATTACAGAGTTTAGGAGGATTGGTCTGACACGGTGGGATCATAAAGTCCTGGTAAATTAAACTTTGTTACTTTTTAATCTTCTTTTGTTACTCTCTTTATCAGCCAGGAGGTGGCAGCCCTGTCTGTGTAATTCTGAAAGTTGTGATTTGGAAGCAGAGTTTGGTCGTTAAATCTCATACAGATGTTCAAGAGAAGGTGATGCATACTGATCACATGGACACCTCCAACCTGCTGGACAGCCAATCAGCTGCCAGGGCTAAGAAGCTGCAGGACAGAGTCCCTTATAAAGATTGAAGACACAGATCTTTCTGGTTCTTTATCTTTACGTCCAGGCTTTTCTATCAGACGCTGAAGGCTTTGATTTACAAACAAACAACCTTCACTTTCTGTTCTCTGGATTTATTTTGAAAAGCTGAACTAAGATGGATTCTATTTGGAGATTTCACGTCTGATCACCAGCCGTGCTGAGGGCGGTGACCAAAGAACGAGATCCCAGATACAAGCGGCTGAAATGATCTTCTTCTGCAGGGTGACTGGTTCTCTCTCAGAGATAGGGGGAGGAGCTCTGCCATCCGGGAGGAGGTGGGAGTAGAGCCGTTGCTCCTCCAGGTCTTGTGGTTCAGGCGTCTGGTTAGGATGCCCTCTGAGTACCTCGCTGGTGAAGGTGTTCCGTCCCATCAGGAGGAGACCAAGAGGCAGACCTCAGACCTGCTGGAGAGACTATGTCTCACAGCTGGACAGGGAACAACACAGGATCCTCCTGGGTGAGCTGGAGGATGCAGCCGGGGTGAGAGAAGCCTGGGCTTCCCGTCTGAGGCTGTCGCCCCCGGCGACCCGGCCCCGGATAAACGGAAGACGACGGAACGAAACAGAACGTCTTTTTTACAGTAGTTTTTAATTATTTTTAAGTGTAGGTTTTTATTCAAAATAATTTTTTTAAAGGTTTTAACATAAAAAAATCCTAAAGTTGTTTCTATTCGAACACAGAGTTTATTCTCCATTGTAAAATATTATAGTCCACGTCTGCTCTGCTCACGCTCAGTCCCTCCCCTCAAATGGGACCCTCGTCTAGGGTCCTTGGAGAAGACACCTAAACCCCACTTCTCCCACCATTGGCGCCGTTGAAGGGCAGCCTGCTGCGGTGTAAGGAGTGCAGCAAACAAATTTCCCCGGTGAGGGATGAATAGAGTCATTCATTTTTTTTTTTTTAAATAACAGGAGAGTAGTGCAAGCATATACTCTGTGTCATGCATGCACTTCTGTGTCAAGTCTGAACTACGCGGGGAGCAAGAGGAAGGGGGAATTCACGCTGTCAACAACAGAAGTGAAACTGAATAAATGGGTTTAGAAGCTTCTAGATTAAAGGTGGACAAGCTGTGGTCTGAGGACCACATACAGCCCGTCGAACCTTTTAATCCAGACCTCCAAACACTTTTCATTTTGTCCTCTGAACCGCTGATCCCTAGCGGGGTCACCGGGGTGTTGGAGCCTATCCCGGCTGACTTCAGGTGAAAGGCAGGGCACACACTGAACAGGTTATCAGTCTGTTGTGGGGCCACACACACACCCACCCACACACACACACTCATTCCTAGCAACCAATCAACCTAACATGTACAGTATGTTTTTGAAAGAAACCTACACATACATACACAGGGAGAACATGCAAACTCCACACAGAAAGGACAGTGTTTCAAGCCTCGTTCCCATCCGAGACTCAAACCCTGACCTTCTTGCTGCGAGGCCACAGTGCAGCCGGATTTTCTAAGTTTTTCTCTCAAACATTTAGAGACTTTTTTTCTTTTTTTTTTTCAAGTCAACCAGTTATTTCTGGTCCACCTTCCAGCAGGAGGTGGACTCTTGTCCTCCTGCTGTCCTCCACCTCCTGCTGGAAGGTGGACCAGCAGGAGGTGGACCAGAAGGGGAAGCTGTGTAACATGGTTTACGTGGGGATGAGGAGCTGCTGACTTCTACACAAGACGCTGTGGGTTAATGAAGAAAATACTCAGTTAATTCAACCATCATCTGAGGAGGGAGCCATTCATCCTTCATTCAGCTCCATCCGTCAGGATGTGTTACTGACGTCCACATCCTCGTGTGTAAGTATCTGGTGTGTGTTTGTGTGTGAAGAGAAGCTTACATAACGCGTAGAGTCTCCAGTCTCCACAGCGATCGTGCATGACTGGACACCGATCCGCCCTCGTAGTGCACTGTCCTGCAAACACAACAAACAAAGTCTCACGTAACCGTTTCTTTCACAGGAATCAGGACTTCTTCGTAGTAAAACTTGGTGTTTGTAGAAAAAACAGCTTGTTTACATGTTTATTTTTAGTCCAACTCGGACTAAACAGATTAAGTTTGGTTCTTAAACTGAATCTGAAAGTTGGAAGTAGGACCATGCCCTGATTCAGACGGGTATTTTTAAAAACGTATGTCTGCTGTCCTTCGTTTTAGAAGGAGGACAGCGTACGAACCCGTATAAATCCACTTCTGCATGCTGTTATAAGCATCCAGACTACTAGGTGGCGGGATTGATCCCCCTTTACTCCTCAACAAGAAGCAGGAGCATGAGCGTGTAAAAAAAAAAAGCAAGAAAAGAGCGCCTGTACCTGCGTAAGAAGCAGACATGCCAAGACACCCGGCATTAGGACCTATCTCACGCTCACCCTCCAAGGCTAATAAAACTCCTGCATGATGAACCCTCTAGTTCAGGGATGGGCAATTAATTTTTATCAGGGGCCGCATGAGAAGCCTGAATTATGTCAGAGGGCCACCAACTTTCTTTGATTGTAAAATACATAGCTGGTACTGATAATCAGAAGAATAAAGCACTCTGTAAATATGTATAATAGGTTATGTCAAACTGGTTAAATAAGAAAAACAACTATTGAACCAGTGCAATTTATTTTTTAACTTGTTAATCTCCACAAACAATAACTTGTAATGCTTTCCACCAAGAAGATGAGCAGCTGGGCAGTGTCACGTACATCGCAGCTCTCATCCAAAGCCAGAGAAAAAAAAGTCAAAGTCGGCCGCTCTGTTCTTCAGCTGAAGTTCTAAGTTCCCCGCGATGTCCTCAATCCGCCTCGTTACAGTGCGTCGGGAGAGTGAAACGTTCTCAAATGCGCCTTTTTTCTCTGGGCACGTCAGCGCAGCAGAGAGATAAACACTCCTTAATAAACTCTCCGTCAGAAAACGCCTTACTTTTTCTGGCGATTTTGTGAGAAATGACATAACTTGTCCTGACGGCTGCATCTCTGGGAGTGTGAAGTTTAGTGAAAAACGTATTTGTCTTCATGCTTGGTGGTGTAGTGGTGAACACAGCAACCTGTGTACCACAGACTAAGCACACTGCTTTAATTTCTGTAAAGAAATATTTGGAAGTCCATGTTTTGTTGAAAATACGGCATTCGTTATCAACTTTTCTTTTCTTGGGGTGTGCCGACATCTTGGGGATAACCTGGCGAACAGCATCACCTCCACTCACACACGTGTATTCGTGAGTGAAGGTGCTACGTCTACGACGTGCATACGTAGCGACGTAACGCTTTTCAAAATAAAATTTCAAAATAAAAGTTAAAAAAAAAGGTTTAATTTCTGGTGTTTATGATTGGCCTCACGCGGGCCGGACAGAGACGTACAAAGGGCCGGATGTGGCCCGCGGGCCTTAATTTGCCCAGGTCTGCTCTAGTGCATTCCATGAACATGATTAGGTATAATGAGGCTAAGCACGTGGCATCCCCTGCTGCTGCAGCCGCTAGTATTGATCTGCATGGTCTACTGCCAGGAATTGTTTTTGGTGAACGTACGGAAGACGTTGGACATCCGGGAACTGGTGGTAATTCCTCTTCGTTCTGATACATAACATTAGGTGGTGACACACGCAAGACGCACGATTTACCAGCTGCTTTCTCATGTTTTGAACGGTTTGTTTTACGCCAACTGTAATGGCGGGTGTTTTCTATTGGCGGACGTGATGTGATGTCATAGCCTCTCCTCCTTTTGGCCCCGCCTTAAAATCTCCCTCTTCCAGAGAATCCCTGCTGCTCGTTGTCTACCGACGCACAAATGACGTGTATGGATAAGTTGTCGCAGATAATAACGTTTTGAGTTCAAAAATCTGCGGGTTCGTGTCGACGACTGGCCAAAATGGGTTAAAATACGTGTGTACAGATTCTATATCGGTCTGTTTCTGAGTCAGGAAGTCTATTACAAAAGCAAACAAAGTCTGAAACGAACCAGTTTGACTCATTTTATTAATAAAACGAGCTGAAAATGGCTTTAATTTTCCCCAGAGGGCAACAAAATAATTAAACCAAACTGTGTGTAATTACCTCCTCTGTTCATCCCCGTGTTCCCCGGATGGAACCGTCAGACACTCGTCCATATGTCCATGAAGGAGGCGAAGGACGTCCCCTCCGATTAAAAAACCTACACGACGGGAAACAAGAGAGGGAAAGACGTCAGAAGAACTTTCTGTGATCGAAATCCCAGCTTAACTCAGCGGTGGGTAAACGTTTTGATTGGTGGGCCACATTGGGTTCCAACATTTGGGTGCCGGAACAGGAGCTGATGGATGGCATGGTTCGGTACCCCCATCTCTGTGGTGTGAGGCCTTTTTAGGCCTGCTTGTTTCTTTTTTCTCCCCCAAAACTCACAGGTGCCGGATGGCTTCTAACGGGAGGATTGGCTGATTGCTCCCAGCTGCACAGACTTACCGGTGGCTATAAAAGACCTGGTGTCACCCACAGTCTTCGTCAGGTCTTCAACTATTCTAGTGGAATCTTCAGCCCTTCCTCTTGGCCATCCAGCACTGCCTGAAGCCGTTATCTCTCTGCTGTGGATTCCTTTGTTCAACGCTTAATAAACTGTTAAACCTGCATTTGGATCCTCCTCATTCCCTCTCCCACACAACAATCTCATTGGAGAAAACATGAGCTTTAACTTCCAATAAAAATGAATAAAAGCATTAAAACAAAATCTTTTACTTTGAAATAAGTCCATAGTAGAAAAAGTTTCTAAAAAGTCTTCTGGACAGTTTAATTCTTGATCGAGACGTTTCGACTTCCATCTGGAAATCATTTTCAATCTGAATGAAATGGACTGAAACCTGGATCCATTTATACTAACCTGAGTAAAAGGTAAAAAATAGTAAGAAGGGCTCGACCAATGAGCCTGTGTTACCTATGATGGCCGTGAATGGCTCCTATTGTAGCCACAGACCAGTAAACGACCCTATTATAAAAATGCTAAAAGCCTAGTGAAAAGAAATTCCTCTCTGAATCGGAGTGGAGGCGTTAGATACATTTTGTCCGGTATTTACAGCAGCCTTTTGAAGCCATGGACTAAAGATGACACCTCGTTACCCAGTTTCACGCCTCTCGTTAGCAGGAATTTCTATTCACTAGGCTTTTAGCATTTTTATAATAGGTTTGTTTACTGGTCTGTGGTTACAATAGGAGCCATTCACGGCCATCATAGGTAACACAGGCTCATTGGTCGAGCCCTTCTTACTATTTTTTTTACCTTTTACTCAGGTTAGTATAAATAGATCCATTTTCCATCCGGAAAATGATTTCCGGATGGAAGTCGAAACGTCTCGTTCAAGAATTAAACTGTCCAGAAGACTTTTTTGAAACTTTTTCTACTATGGATCACTTCTGGATGAATGAGGGACTACACGGACTTGAAATAAACCTTTAAACACTGAAAATAAAATGAATAAGTATTTTATTTTGAAGTTCTGTGATCCTTCAGGAAGTCATCATCACTCTCCTCCTGATTGGCTTTTTTTCGTTTCAAATTTTAATTTCAAATTTCAAATCTAGCGCGCTTGATTTAACGTTTAGCGCTAGATTACGAACGTGTAGTGACCCCAATGGCTTTCCATAGTACAAGGTTTGAAATCTAACGCGCTTGTTTACGTGCATGTGTTGGCCCTGACGGCTTTCTATATGTGCGCTTTATTTTCCCAGCGTGCAGAGTCACGGAGACACACACATTTTAATGGGAGCAGTGTTGCTGTTTTTGAGTGCGCCGTCTAGTGAGGAAACATCAGAATAACAGGAAAATAAAAATTAGCAGGGTTTATTTATTTAATTTTTTAAATTTTCGGTTGGCCATATTAAAATGTTTAACGGGCCGTGTGTGGCCCGCGGGCCGTAGTTTGCCCATGGCTTAACTCAAGATGAAAACGCACAAACAATCAGACATGAGTCACAAAGATTAGAGATTGAGGACGTGGTGAAACCTCTGGCATGTGGCGTGTCACAGGGAAACGGAGGAGAAGCCAACGGATTGGACACAAAGGGAAAAATTTTACAGCCACAGCTTCAAGATGCAACGAATAAACTGGATAGTTTTCTCCGATATGTTCCGACATCCTCTGCTTATCCGGGGCCAAGTCGCGGGGGGCAACAGCCTAAGATGGTCTTCTCTCACCCCGGCTGCATCCTCCAGCTCACCCAGGAGGATCCTGAGGTGTTCCCTCCAGCTGGGAGACATAGTCTCTCCAGCAGGTCCAGGGTCTGCCTCTTGGTCTCCTCCTGGTGGGGCGTGCCTGGACCACCTCACCAGCAAGCCGTTCCGGAGCCATCCTAACCAGATGCCCGAATCATTCCATCTGGCTTCTCTCCACCCAGAGGAGCAACAGCTGTACTCCAAGCTCCTCCCAGATGGCAGAGCTCCTCCCTCTGTCTACCTAAACCTAAGTGGAGGTTATCAGGACATCCTGACTTGTTGGTCGGGTTGTAGCTGAATAATTCTGATTCTCTGCCACGTGCATCCGATGCCAGGACCGGCTGCTAAAATGTGTGATGCCAGAACCCGCAGGACGCCTTCAGAGGCTTCACGGTCATGTTGAGGTGAGCCAAACATTTAGAAAACCACACAGTAATTCTTATGTTTGGATTTAAAGAAGTGTTACCTTGTGCTACTTCACTGCCTGAACAGATGGGGGCGACACTCCACAGGGTCTGCTGGAAGGCTGCGTCGACATGGAGCGTCCCGTTTCCGTAGGATAGATGCTGCAGGACATCGAAGAGGAAAACTGTCAGAAAGACTTAACCACACTGAGTCGATAACGGAACGTTTTTTAAGAAAATTCTTCTCTTTCATAAACGTGTTGAACTTTAAAAGAAAAGAGGGTAATGAGGAAGATGACGTCACGTTTAGATCCCGCTCACACCGCCTGAGCATCGTTCCTGGAGCGATGACGTAACCGTTCATCACCGTTTATCTAAAGCTGACTCCTGCTGAAGCAACGCTCGGACACCGCTGATGCTCTTCGAGGAACCCTCCAAGCCAGGGGTGGGCAATTAATTTTTATCAGGGGCCGCATGAGAAGCCTGAATTGTGTCAGAGGGCCACCAACTTTCTTTGATTGTAAAATACATAGCTGGTACTGATCATCAGAAGAATAAAGCACTCTGTAAATATGTATATCAGGTTATGTGAAACTGTGGTCTATTGGTTAAATAGACCACCTTGGGGTGTGCCGCCATCTTGGGGATAACCTGGCGAACGGCATCACCTTCACTCACCTTCACTCACACACGTGTATACGCGAGTGAAGGTGCTACGTCTACGATGTGCATACGTAGCGACGTAACGCTTTTCAAAATAAAATTTCAAAATAAAAGTAAAAAAAAAAGTTTCATTTATGGTGTTTATGATTGGCCTCACGCGGGCCGGATAGGGACGTACAAAGGGCCGGATGTGGCCCGCGGGCCTTCATTTGCCCAGGTCTGCTCTAAGCGCTCTTAAAGATTTAAGCTACACAAAATCTTACGAGCTCAAGCAAAGTTCAGCCCCTCTCCAACAACGCCTGGTCAAAGTTTGACACCGCTAGATGCAAGTTGGTAGACTTTTGGGTCCGCTAGGTCAACGTTGGACTACAGCCGCTTCATCACAAACTTTGGTGGAGTGGTTCTAAGTATTAAGAGTGGAGATAGCGTTGCTGGAACGGCGTGGGGCGTCAAAGTAGCGATCCATGATGGCATTGAACTTTGGTTTGGCGTTGTTATCGAGGTGTCGAAATGGGACCGACTAAGAAAACCGCTCTCTCCTGGTGAACCGACGGTCAAGAAACGTCAGCTTTAATGGTGGACCATTAAACCAACCCCTTTTGTTTTAAATTTTCCCCCCGTTTTCTACGCTACAACCTGCGTTTTCAAAATTTGGACGTCTCCTCCTTCCGGCTAAGGAACGCTCCAGCAAAGTTCGGAGCGGTGTGACCGGGTCTTTACTAATGTCTGTTGTGAAATGAAAGAAAATAAAAAGCTGGAATCTGATTGGAGGATAAAGGATGATGGAAGAGAGAGAACGGGAGGAACTGACCAGGTATCTTTCAGAGGACACGCTGACCAGGATCAGATCATCTCCCACTCTAACCTTCTCTCCCTCTGAACGCTGCTTTGAAGCAGGATGGATGGTCCACCAGCACGCCTCCCCTACACACACACACAGCGAGAGGTCAGACATCTCCTATCCTTCACACGGCTGGCTGGCTGGTTCATCCCTCTCTCCGCTGGAAACTGAAGCAAATCAAACATCAAAGAGAAACTACAGAGAGGAAGAGATGGATGCTCGGTCTACCTGTCATGTCTTCCTGCAATCCAACATCGAAGGCCAGTTTGTCCGTGGACGAGCGGGAGGTGGAGAGGCAGGACAGGTACTACATAAACACAGAGGACACCAGCAGTGAGACTTTCTCCATGGAAACGTTTGTTTTAAAACCTGGCGTGTTACCCACCATGCCGCTGTAGGAGTGTCGAAGTAAAACAGCGTGTCCGTACAGAAGGGTACGATGTCCGCCACCCTGAGCCGTCTGAGACAAAACACAGAAGAGTGGTTGGACCAAAAAGTAAAGCTTTGATTTACTAGTAGATCTACATTCCTGTCCTTTAATTCTATCTACTATTCTCTACCAGACTGTCTTGGTTCTTGATGTATCCACATCATCCTTGTCTGATCCCTTGCTTTCCATCTCGTTCATTGTTCTCTAGAGTTTTGTCCTCCATTTTCAGGATGAAAACAAGAGGACGTGATGTATGTAACACACCCAAACAGTCAGTTTAGTCATGAAAACAAAGTATAGAACTACAAACATGGAGGACGGATGCTTGTATTCATGTCACGCTGTCATCTCTGTTCTCTGATTGGGTAGAAGGTTTTCCCATCGCTGCAATCTTAAGATTCACATACTATAGGATCGTTATCCCCCCTTTAATGGGGATATTTGTGTGTTCGGTAGCTCCAGGCAGCTTCAGAACAGCTGCTAGGTGGTGCCAAGTTGGGTGGAGCTGGAACAACTGTTGCTGGAACACATGACACTTGGTTCTACGCTGGGTCGAATGTGGGTTACCATGGCAATGATGTTTGAAGCTCCAGTGAATCCTAATAAGATGTTAAACTGTGTCTAAAAGCTCCACATGTGGATCCTTCACTGTGGTGGAACAACACCAGCAGTCCACCATCTTTAGTTCCATAGTGAAGCCGGGTTTGTTCAGACAGGAATCACTGATGATGTTTCTACTCACTCCGTCTGCATTCTCCTCGGTGTTGGTTAACATCTCCTGAAGCGCTCGAACCGACAGCGACTGCTCCAACACAAACGTGCAGATGGACAAATCCGGAGGCACATTCTGAAACAACAGAAAGATGGATGGTAGGTCTGGGTTTTTATATCCCAGGTGAAACACCAGGACCTGCTGGAGGAGAGACCACGTCTCAAAGCTGGACACGGAAGCAACACAACCAAAGTTCAAGGGGACGAAGTGGGCACATCGTCTGGTTTTCATTTGATCCAGGAGGAACGGGGTAGGAAGGAAACAGTCCTGGTACAATATTCACTACATAGGGATGAGGAATGACGGGGATGGTCAGGGGGCCGAGTCCTAGAGTAGGGACGAGGTTTGAATCACTGCTCTTTCTGTGTGTAGTTTGCATGGTCTACCTGTGTATGTGTAGGTTTTCTCTGGTTTCCTCCAAAAACATACATGTTAGAATGATTGGCTGATAAGAAAGTACCCCTAGGAATGAGTGTGTGTGTGTGTGTGTGTGTGTGTGTGGTTGTCTGTGTGTGTGTTACCCCACAACAGACTGGCGACCTGATCAGGGTGTATCTTAACCTCTCAACTGAAATCAACTGGGATAGACTTCGCCATGGAGCCTATCCCGGCTGATTTAAGTCGAGAGGCAGGATACAACCCGAACAGGTAGCCAGTCTGTTGTGGGGTAACACACACACAGACAACCACACACACACACATTCCTAAGGGTAATGTCATAGCAGCCAATCAACCTAACGTGTGTTTTTGGAGGTTGGGAGGAAGCCGGAGTCCCACTCCGGGACTCAGAGCCACTGTCCAGCCAGTCCTCAACGAGCTATTGTTTAACTTCAATCTGTTATTCAGAGTTTCATACCTTGGAGTTGGAGATGGATTCCAGGAAGCAGAGTCTGTTCCCGAATCCTTCAGCAGCCAAACAGAGTTTCTGTTGTTCCTTCTGGAAGGTGGCGGAACACTGCAGAACCACCTCATCATCCTGCAGGGAGACATAGTTTAACACAATTCATTAAAAAACATCATTGTTTTCATTTAAGAAACGGATTCTTAATCTGAAGGAAAATCCTAAATAAACTCTGGGAAATTCAGAGTAAATTTGATCAAAAACATGTGGTTGTAGATTTTCAGTCATCGATATCTTCTTCTTCTTTCAGCATTTACCTTCAGGGGGCGCCACAGCAAGTCAGTTTCTTCCATCTAACCCTATCTGCTGCATCCTCTTCAGTCACACCAACTATCTTCATGTCTTCCTTCACTGTATCCATGAACCTCCTCTTTGGTCTCCCTCTAGTCCTCTTTCCTGGTGGTTCCAAACCCAGCATCCTTCTTCTAATGTACTCTCTCTCTCTCCTATGCACATGTCCAAACCATCTCAGTCTGACCTCTCTGACTTTAAAACCTCTAACATGTGCTGTTCCTCTGATCCTGTCCATCCTGGTCACTCCCAGAGAGATCCTCAGCATCTTCATCTCTGCTACAAACATCTCTGTTTCCTGTCTTTGAATCAGTGCTACTGTCTCTAGACCAATCAGCATGGCCGCTCTCACCACACTGTCTCTGGACCAATCAGCATGGCTGCTTTCACCACACTGTCTCTAGACCAATCAGCATGGCCGCTCTCACCACACTGTCTCTGGACCAATCAGCATGGCCGCTTTCACCACACTGTCTCTAGACCAATCAGCATGGCCGCTCTCACCACACTGTTTCTAGACCAATCAGCATGGCCGCTCTCACCACACTGTCTCTAGACCATTCAGCATGGCCGCTCTCACCACACTGTCTCTAGACCAATCAGCATGGCCGCTCTCACCACACTGTCTCTAGACCATTCAGCATGGCCGCTCTCACCACACTGTCTCTAGACCAATCAGCATGGCCGCTCTCACCAAGGTTTTCTACACTTTCCCAGACTAAAAAAAACGCCAAGCTTTTGAGGACACGGCCTGAGGTGTTCCCTGTCCAGCTGATACATAGTCTCTCCAGCAGCTCCGGGGTTTAACTCTGGGTCTCCTCCTGGTGGGACGTGCCGAAACACCTCACCAGTGAGGGAGACTTCCTAATTAGGTTCCTGAACAATCCCATCTGGCTTCTCTCGACCCGGAGGAGCAATGGCTCTTCTCTGAGCTCCTCCCTCTATCTCTGAGAGAGCCCAGCCACCCTGCAGAGGAAGATCATTTCAGCTGCTTGTATCTTATGGAATAAGACATCGTCTTAAAGGTGTAGCGTTATGTAAACATTTGTTCTTGTGCGGGTTTAAATCTAAAGTAACGTTTTATGAATAAAACTCTCGTTTACTAAGACTAGGAATCCAACTCTGTGGGTTCTAGTAAAATAAAATAAAAAATCCTGAAATGACGTCACTATTGTGACAGGAAACGTAATCAAACGTCGAATTTTTCCAATTGCGCATGCCCAGCATTCAAAGAGAGTATTTTTTTAAGTCGTTTTTAAATTCGGGCAGTAAGTAAATGTCTTCATTATGGATGTACATGTAGTAAAAATGAACTCTCTATGAATGGGGGAGGTGTTGTTTTCCTCAACAATAATGACAATGAAATGATTTCGTTAAAGAGGCTTTTTTACCTGAAGATGACGTAACAATTACGACATAAATGCGGGTCTGGTGACGAAAATGTGACAAGAAGTCGGAACTTAAAAGTTTTCGACATATTTTCCGCAAACAGCATGCTAACTTTAAGCTAATGCTAGCTCATAAGCGCTGGTAGCTTCCTCAGTTTGTTTGTTTGCGCTTAAGACTGATTTAAATAAACAATGTAATGTTTACTTTGTTTACAGGTTTATTAAGAGGTGTCATTTTGAAGTATACATAAGTTACAACATTCCTCACTCACTGAAGAATTTATATTTATTTTACGTTGTTTTAAAATGTTTGCTGTTCGAATATTTTTTTTACACTAAAACAAAACTAAAATGAAAATATATAGAAAAACTTAAATGTGACTAAAACTTACATTAATTTTCGTTCCAAAAACTAAAAAAAAACTCAGATGGCGCCAAAAACAACCTTGATGCGGGCATGCGCAGTTAGGAACAATCGACGATCAATTACTTTTCCTGTCATAGCAGTGACGTCATTTCCGCTTAATTTTTACTTGTATCCATAGAGTTGGATTTGTAGTAAATAAGAGTTTTATTCACAAAATGTTACTTTAAATTTAAACCCACATAATCACAAATGTTAAAATCACGCTACACCTTTATATCTACCTTTTATATTATTTGTTTGTTTTATCTTGTTTTTCTATTGTTTCTTGTCAACAAATCCGTGTAGTCCCTCATTCATCCAGGAGTGAACCATAGTAGAAAAAGTTTCAAAAAAGTCTTCTGGACAGTTTAATTCTTAATCGAGACGTTTCAACTTCCATCTGGAAATCATTTTCAATCTGAATGAAATGGACTGAAAACTGGATCTATTTATACTAACCTGAGTAAAAGGTAAAAAAAATAGTAAGAAGGGCTCGACCAATGAGCCTGTGTTACCTATGATGGCCGTGAATGGCTCCTATTGTAGCCACAGACCAGTAAACGAACCTATTATAAAAATGCTAAAAGCCTAGTGAATAGAAATTCCTACTAACGAGAAGCGTGAAACTGGGTCACAAGGTGTCATCTTTAGTCCATGGCTTCAAAAGGCTGCTGTAAATACCGGGCAGAATGTATCTAACGCCTCCACTCCGATTCAGTGAGGGATTTTCTTTCATCACAAAGATGGCTTCCTTCACCCCTCTTTCAAACCAACCTTTCTCTCTACTTAGAATCTTCACCTCACTGTCCTCAAAAGTGTGTTTGGTGGATTTAAGATGCAGATGTACAGCAGACTGTGGACCACTTGAGGCTTCTCTTCTGTGTTGGTAAAGTCTTTTGTGGAGTGGTTGCTTCGTTTCACAAATGTAGTGTTCTTTGCAGCTACCTTAAGACTAAAGAGGACACCTCGTGACCCAGTTTCACGCCTCTCGTTAGCAGGAATTTCTATTCACTAGGTTTTTATCATTTTTATAATAGGGTTTGTTTACTGGTCTGTGGCTACAATAGGAGCCATTCACGGCCATCATAGGTAACACAGGCTCATTGGTCGAGCCCTTCTTACTATTTTTTTTACCTTTTACTCAGGTTAGTATAAATAGATCCAGTTTTCAGTCCATTTCATTCAGATTGAAAATGATTTCCGGATGGAAGTCGAAACGTCTCGATCAAGAATTAAACTGTCCAGAAGACTTTTTTGAAACTTTTTCTACTATTGTTTCTTGTATTTATTTGTTTTATGGAAACAGAGACTCATTAAAATATAAAATGCATCATAAATTGTTGGAGAAAAGAGATCCAGACGCAGGTCAATGATCACGAAAATACGGTTTATTAAACAACAAAAGGTGTCCACGTGAAAGTGGAGACGAATCAGGTAGAACTAGACGAACTCAGGAGCGCTGTGGCTGAAGGATTCCAGAAAATAACAGGCAATAGTTCACAGTGGTGGAACGTAAGTACAGTAACGAAGTACATTTACTTCGTTACTGTACTTAAGTAAAAAATTTGTGTATCTGTACTTTGCTTTAGTAAAATTTAAGACCTGTACTTTTACTTCACTACATTTTTAGAGCAAATATCTGTACTTTTACTTCGCTACTTTTTAAAAGTGTGTTTTTACATTTTTCGTTACATTTTCTTTTTTTGAATTTGAAAAATACTCAGGTTTTTTTTTTTTAAGCGCATCTTGAAGCCGCATCGCCAAAATCAAAAGAAGCAGTTGATCGGGAGAAGAAGTCATGAATCGAGAAACATTTTCCATTCATTCAAAAACCAAACATCAAATATAAACAAATTAAAAAGAGTCAGAAGATCGTTGTTCTTTGTGTTTACTTCTAAACAAAAAGTAGAGCCATCATTACACAGAGCAGGGGCGGATCTAGAATTTTCCAAAGGGGGCGGGGCTTTGACAAAGCCAATATATAGTGACTGGGGGCCTCCCCCCTCCTCCTCCCCCCCAAATCATTTAAAAAAATAAGTGTCATTTTCCTCCATTTTGGTGACTGTACGCTGGCCCTTTAAGAGGATAGCTTGACTTGTCCCCTTTTATTTTATTTATTTATTTTTTTGTGGACCAATAGAGGAGGGAGAGGGGGGTCACACCCCTGCACAGTCTTTATCCTGGTTACCATGGTGACACCCTATAGCACAACAAATAACATTTGAATTATGATCGAATACTTTTACTTTTTACTTAAAAAGTACAATTTTACACCGACTACTTTTGTACTTTTACTTCAGTAGATTTTTTTATTGGTACTTTTACTTTTACTTAAGTATTTTTTTTGCCTAATTATCTGTACTTTTACTTAAGTACAAAAAGTGAGTACTTCATCCACCACTGATAGTTCGTGGGATCAGTGACGGTTCCACCACAAGGACTATTGCTGAAGTCTTGAGCTGTTGTTGAAGTTTAACAGCAGGAGCACCCGTCGTCTAGGGTATCACCCCCTCCTATCGTCACAACAAATCCTCACACCCTATCCATCAATCCTGTTCTTCTCAAGACCATGACCACCCGATCCCAACACACTCTCCAGATCTACCACTCTTAACCTATAATCCGTCAATACCCCCAACATACCCGCTACCCGCCCTCACCCCCTCATATGCACCACACCTCAATACATGTTCAACCGTCTCCACCTCCCCACATCACCCACACTTCCCATCCGGGTACCTTCCCACAGCCCTAAGATAACCATTTCAACCGGCTGTTGCCCCATCCGGGACGATTCTAGGACATTTCAGCCTCGGACATTTGGGCCAAAAACCTATTTTATGTAGAAAATTGTGATATTTAATGTAAAACATTGTGATATTTTGTAAATAGTCTAGGTTGCAGTTTCTTGGCCCAAATGTCTGTGGCTGACATGACCATTCACCCAGTAGGACAGTTATGTAACCCTTTGTGTTACGTGTGAAGTAGATATATTCTGAGTGTATTTCAATATGTGGTATTCACACCTAACACAAAAAGGCATGAAGAAATTCTGATATTTTTAAAAAATTCTGATATTTTATGTAAAAATTTTAACGTAAATAAACATTTTCATCCCATGGCTCAAATAGCCTAGGTTGCAGTTTTTGGCTCAAATGTCCGTGGCTGAAAAGACCGTTCACCGCCCCATCCGCAACCGATTAATCACCACCTGTGCCCTCCTCCCCCCTGCCATTGAAACAGCTCCCTCTACTGCCATCCTCTGAAGACTATACAGACGCCGGCCCATAAGCCCGAACTCACACTCCATTTGCCACATCTTCATCCCCCCGTCCCAAACAAGCGCCTTCGCCTCACCACCGGACAGAGCCACGACCCTCTACACCTCCCTGGCCTCCAACGACCTCTTCACCACCCTATCCACCCGTTCATACCCCCTTATTCCTACATGACCCGGAACCCACATAAACGCAAACTCCTCTCCAACTCTTAAACTGCCTTGAGCTTGTTTGGAGGTTCTAGCAGGGGAGCGCAGCTACTGGTATACCGATGGATGGTCGTCCGCCGCAGGGGGACATCGTCCGCTGCCACCGAGCGCAGAGCTTCGGGAGGGACACACATGGACCAGTGAGGGAGGAAGGGGACACCCGCCTAGCCAGCCAGATCAGCCGAATCAACCCTAGCGATCAATGGGGTGACAGATGTCGCAGCCAGATCGCCCTCACATCCAAATCTTAAACTGACCATTGGTTTTAACTATTAAAGTGGTAAGTGGATGACCTCATCAGGCTAGTCATCCAATCAGGAGCCACTAAAGTCCAGCAGCTGAGACTAATTAAAGAAACTAAAAAACAAAGGGTGTCACACGACATAAATGAAATGTTTTATTATTTTAAATATTAAATCTATTTTAAATCCAGGAATCATTAAAGTTTATATTCTATTAAAATCTAGATTTTTTTTTTTTTTATAATAGTGTCTGTTTTCCATCCGTTCGTCTCATTAAGACATGCAGACAGACAGACGGGATCACGTTTCGGCTCCTTTCATCTCACACATTTTAATCAGGAGGGATGAGGACAGACAGACAAACAGTGAGGGGCCGACTGTGCACGCCTGATTTCACACACACACACACACACACACACACACACACACACACACACACACAAGAAGAACTGCATGTTCTCTATTCTACTCGCCATGAAAAACAACCACCAACTTTTTGATTCATTATAAACAGAATAATCTGGACCAATAAGACCTTTAGAAACAAGAACACATGGACCAATGAGATCTTTAGAAACAAGAACACGGACCAATGAGATCTTTAGAAACAAGAACACGGACCTTTGGCCCTTAGATTCTCCTTCATGATGCGAAAAATTCCAAAAAAACAGCAGTATGGAGGAAAGCAGAAAGCTGATGGGGATCCAGATGAAGGACAGATCCCTCCATCTGGCCCCAGGTGGATCAAATCAAGCCCTCAGACTGCAGACTGTGAAACAAAACCGCTCCTAGGAGCTCAGTGAATTCCAGCATGGAGCTGTCATAGGAAGCCACCTGTGGAACAAATTTAGTTGTGAAATTTCCATCAGGGTGAGGGTGCAGAAGGAGGAGGAGGACCTGAGTGGAGGACGTACTCATGAATGTGTCATGGTAAATGTTTACAGGCATGTCTTGGTCGGGCAGCCAGGACGACCAGGCTGGAACGGATGACGATCTGACCCTGAAAGCACGGCAGACTGCCTTTAAATAGGCCGCTGGGCAATCACCAACAGGTGTCCCAAATCAGGGAGGTCCCAAGGAAGGAGGTCCTAGGCTCCCTCTGGTGGTGGGCTCCCTCAACATCCACCTCCAGGTGGTCAAGGATCCATGGGCAGGCTTGACAATTTCCCCACTCCTAAATATTCCACAACCAACTGTGAGCTCTATTATAACAAAATGGAAACAGAGATGTTTGTATCAGAGATGAAGATGCTGAGGATCTCTCTGGGAGTGACCAGGATGGACAGGATCAGAGGAACAGCACATGTTAGAGGTTTTAAAGTCAGAGAGGTCAGACTGAGATGGTTTGGACATGTGCAGAGGAGAGAGAGAGAGTACATCAGAAGAAGGATGCTGGGTTTGGAACCACCAGGAAAGAGGACTAGAGGAAGACCAAAGAGGAGGTTCATGGATACAGTGAAGGAAGACATGAAGATAGTTGGTGTGACCGAAGAAGATGCAGGAGATAGGGTTAGATGGAAGAAACTGACTTGCTGTGGCGACCCCTGGAGGGGAATGATGGAAGGAGGAGAAGGAGGAATTGTTCGTGGACATCAGCCATGAAGTGGTAGGTGATGTGTCGGAGAGGGGAGGTTTCCGGGCTGTGAGATTTGGTGGAGGAGGGTTTATGGTGTGGGTTTGTTTTTTCAGGAGCCGGGCTTGGTCCCTTTCTTCCATCTAAAGGAATTCTGAATGCTTCAAGATACCAAAACATTTTGGGCAATCCCACGCTCTCCATCATGTGGGAACAGTTTGGAGCGGACCCCTTCCTCTTCCAACATGACTGCACCAGTCCATAAAGACATGGATGACAGAGTCTGGTCTACCCTGCACAGAGTCCTGACCTGAACTCTACAGAACACCTTAGTGTTGAATTCTCAACAGCAAGATTTGAAGCTGTAAGAGCTGGAAAAGGTGGATCGACATCATGTTGAACTCTGGGTTAGGAATGGGATGACGGATACTCTTGGTGATGTAGCAGGGACGCCCCACCGTTTTTGACCAAGTAGCAAACCTCCTGAGATTGACCGTCAGTGTCAACATCACACATGTGCGTCAGTGCCACTGAGTTGATATTACTGACTTCCGTTCCATCATCTTCCGCTTGTTCCGGGGTCGGGTCGCCGGGGCAACAGCCTCAAACGGGCAGCCCAAGCTTCTCTCTCCCCCGCTGCATCCTCCAGCTCACCCGGAAGGATCCCAAGTCGTTCCCCGGCCAGCTGTGAGACATAGTCTCTCCAGCAGGTCCGGGGTCTGCCTCTTGGTCTCCTCCTGGTGGGACGTGCCCAAAACACCTCGCCCGCGAGGCGCTCGGGGACCACCCCATCTGGCTCTTCTCTACCTGGAGGAGGAGCGGCTCGAGACCGAGCTCCTCCCGGACGGCAGAGGTCCTCACCCGATCTCTGGGCCAGAGCCCGGCCACCCTGCAGAGGAAGCTCATTTCGGCCGCTTGTACCCGCGATCTCATTCTTTCGGTCACCACCCACAGCTGGTTACCATGGTGAGGGTTGGAACATAGATCCTGGTTACCATGGTGAGGGTAGGAACGTAGATCCTGGTTACCATGGTGAGGGTAAGAACGTAGATCCTGGTTACCGTGGTGAGGGTAGGAACGTAGATCCTGGTTACCATGGTGAGGGTAGGAACGTAGATCCTGGTTACCATGGTGAGTGTAGGAACGTAGATCTTGGTTACCATGGTGAGGGTAGGAACGTAGATCCTGGTTACTATGGTGAGGGTTGGAACGTAGATCTTGGTTACCATGGTGAGGGTAGGAACGTAGATCCTGGTTACCATGGTGAGGGTAGGAACGTAGATCCTGGTTACCATGGTGAGTGTAGGAACGTAGATCTTGGTTACCATGGTGAGGGTAGGAACGTAGATCTTGGTTACCATGGTGAGGGTAGGAACGTAGATCCTGGTTACCATGGTGAGGGTAGGAACGTAGATCCTGGTTACCATGGTGAGGGTAGGAACGTAGATCCTGGTTACCATGGTGAGGGTAGGAACATAGATCGACTTGTAAATCGAGAGCTTTGCTTTTCGGCTCAGCTCTCTCTTTACCACGACGGACCGATGCAGCGTCCTAGTTATTGCTGACGCCGCACCGATCCGTCTGTCGATCTCCCGCTCCATCCTTCCTCCACTCGTGAACAAGACCCCGAGATACTTAAACTCCTCCACTTGGGGCAGGACCCTGTCCCTGACCCGCAGGGGGCATTCCACCCTTTTCCGGGCGAGGATTACTGACTTCATTTCCTATTTTATACTCCCTTACACACCTGGCAGTCGATGTGGAATCAGTCCATCGACTAGGTGGGCACTATCGTGATACATTGTGTTTATAAGTCAGTAAATATCTGTGTCACTATCTGGCCTGGTGGTAAGCAGGAGGAAGGCTTTAAGCCAGCTTTATAAACCAGTACATGAACCAGTAAGCAGAGCCTGTGATGCTCTCACACTGAGCTGAATCTTTCCAGCACATCATCATCTTTATCGCTCCCACTCATCCCCCTCTCTCTCTCTCTCACTACGGAGCCGTTAGCTCGCCCACACACTGCAGAGCTGCACATGAGAAAAGCACCAGCATGCAGATCAGAGGAGTTAATACGATGAACGGGGGCTTTGCTGGCTGCGAGGACTTCCTGATAAACGCAACATGATGTGTCTGCAGAGACGGATCGGGTCTGATAGAAACACGGATCATAAAATTATCTTTCAAAAAAGTTTGTTTATATTTGTTGCACATTTATTAAAAAAATAATATGTGTATGAATATTCACAAGTCTGTGTAGTGGCTCATTCATCCAGGAGTGATTCATAGTAGAAAAAGTTTCAAAAAACGGCAGAAACTAGTACATCCTAAAGACAAGATTTCTACAGAAAAACAGAGCAATGTAGTAGTTTATTCGATCCGGTGCAGTGAAGGGAGCTGCAAAGAACACTACATTAGTAAAACGAAGCAGCCACTCCACAAAAGACTTTACCAACACAGAAGAGAAGCCTCAAGTGGTCCACAGTCTGCTGTACATCTGCATCTTAAATCCACCAAACACACTTTTGAGGACAGTGAGGTGGTCGAAACGTCTCGATCAAGAATTAAACTGTCCAAAAGACTTTTTTTAAACTTTTTCTACTATTCCCATGTCTGTTCAGGGGTTCTGGAGAGCAGGGTAGGTCAGGTCTTTGAGTCCCGGATTGAAGAGGAGCAGTGTGGTTTCCGTCCCGGATGTGGAACTACGGACCAGTTCTATACCCTCTTCAGGATCCCAGAGGGGCCATAGGAGTATCCCCGAACCAGTCTACATGAGCTTTGTGGATCTGGAGAAGGCAGATCCTCTGTGGGGTGCTCCGGGAGTACGAAGACTGGCAGCCTTTGGTACGGGCTGTCCGGTCTCTGGATAACCGTGTCAGGGCTTGGTTCGTACAGCTGGCAGTATGTTGACTCCATTTCCAGTGAGAGTCAGACTCCGCCAAGGCTGCCCGTTGTCACCGATTCTGTTCATCACCTTTATGGACAGAATATCTAGGCGAAGCCGAGGTGTTGAAGGGGTCCAGTTTGGATGATGTGATCCTGTTGGCATCGTCAGGCCGTGATATCCAGCTCTCATTGGACTGATATCCTGCTGAGTGTGAAGCAGCCGGGATGGGTATTAGAGACTCCAAATCAGAGATCATGGTCCTCGCCTGGAAAAGGGTGGAATGCCCCCGGCAGGTCAGGGACAGGGTTGTGCCCCAAGTGGAGGAGTTTAAGTATCTTGTGGTCTTGTTTACGAGTGGGGAAAAGATGGAGCGGGAGATCGACAGGCGGGTCGGTGCAGTGTCTGCAATAATTATAAGGTTGCATTGATTTGTTGTGGTGAAGAAAGAGCTGAGCCGAAAAGCAAAGCTCTCAATTTACCAGTCGATCTACGTTCCTACCCTCACCATGGTAACCAGGATCTACGTTCCTACCCTCACCATGGTAACCAGGATCTATGTTCCTACCCTCACCATGGTAACCAGGATCTACGTTCCTACCCTCACCATGGTAACCAGGATCTACGTTCCTACCCTCACCATGGTAACCGGGATCTATGTTCCCACCATCACCGTAGTAACCGGGATCTACGTTCCTACCCTCACCATGGTAACCAGGATCTATGTTCCTACCCTCACCATGGTAACCAGGATCTACGTTCCTACCGTCACCATGGTAACCATGATCAACGTTCCTACCCTCACCATGGTAACCAGGATCTACGTTCCTACCCTCACCATGGTAACCATGATCAACGTTCCTACCCTCACCATGGTAACCAGGATCTACGTTACTACCCTCACCATGGTAACCAGGATCTACGTTCCTACCCTCACCATGGTAACCATGATCAACGTTCCTACCCTCACCATGGTAACCAGGATCTACGCCCCTGCCCTCACCATGGTAACCAGGATCTACGTTCCTACCCTCACCATGGTAACCAGGATCTACGTTCCTACCCTCACCATGGTAACCAGGATCTACGTTCCTACCCTCACCATGGTAACCAGGATCTACGTTCCTACCCTCACCATGGTAACCAGGATCTACGTTCCTACCCTCACCATGGTAACCAGGATCTACGTTCCTACCCTCACCATGGTAACCAGGATCTACGTTCCTACCCTCACCATGGTAACCAGGATCTACGTTCCTACCATCACCGTGGTAACCAACTTTGAGTGGTGACCCAAAAACCTAAATCACAGATACAAGCGGCCAAAATAATTTCCTCTGCAGGGTGGCTGGACTCTCTCACAGAGATAGAGGGAGGAGTTCTGCCATCTGGGAGGAGCCTGGAGTAGAGCCGTTGCTCCTGAGGGTCGAGAAAACCCAGATGATGTGGTTCGGGCATTTGGATAGGATGCCTTCTTAAAGCCTTACTGTTTCTGGCACGTCCTACTAGGAGGAGACCCAGAGTCAGACCCTGGACCTTCTGGAGAGACTATGTCTCACAGCTGGACAGGGAACACCTCAGGATCTTCCGGGTGAGCTGGAGGATGCAGCCGGGGTGAGAGAAGCCTGGGTTTCCATCTGAAGCTGTTGTCCCGGATAAGCGTAAGTTGACGGAACAGAACTGGTAGTTCAGATTAGGTTTGTAAAAGATATGATTGTTTTAAAAAGTCTCAATAAATTTGATCAAAATCATAAAGTTAAAGAGAAAAATTAGGATTTGATATTTAGTCAATACGACCGAGTCCTGCTTCGTATAAATCATCAGATGAGACGTCTCTCTCTCTCGTGTGGGAAGCTGCTGTTGTCATAAAACATCAGCAGTATTAACGTGTCCCCAAGCAGGGACTTTCCTTTCTCTACGTGTGTGGGCTGATGCAACACTATCACTTCCATCTGGGGACTGAGAAAAAAAAAATCTCCTGAGTCATAAAATAAAACTTGGAGATATTTTCCTTCCTCATCACCTCCACGGTCTCCCCCATCCATCCTTCCAGACCACTTTGATCCTTGTTAAACCCAGAGTGGTGCAGCTAAATTATATCATCCTCATCCCACACATCTGCCAAGGAGCTGCCAGATTTTCTCAGCTAAGTGTGGAGGCATTTCTAACAGCTGACAGGAACAGGACCTTCTGCAGGTCTGGACTCTATCAGCGGGTTTTCCAGCCTTCTATGGAGGGAGAGAGAAAACGAACAGCTGGAGGAGTCACAGAGAGGAGGAGGAGGTGCTGGAAAAGAGATGATGTTTTTAGACCTGGTTGTAGGGCATAGAACGCCACTCCCTCCTGCCTGGCACCAAATAGGTGCAGATTATTAACCTGAACAGGTCTCAAGCACCCGGTGAAGCAACCAAGTTGTGGCGGGGTAGAACCTGTCCAAGGGCTACCAGTAACTTCCAAATGTAGTCATACTGTAGGTCTCCTGCTACCGTTGGGCGCCCGGTTCCGGGCTTATGACTGGTACCTGTTGCTCTTTGTGTTGAGTCTGAGCTGAGACAGTGAATCTGGGGTGACCTCCCCGGGTGGTATGAAGATCCTGGACTGTCCAGTGCCAGGATCCCACTCTTGACGACACCAGGCAAGTCGATAGAGCCGGTTTCAGCGGGTCTGCAGGCGGTGCCAGAAAGTATCGCAGAGCTCAGCCAACTGCCAACGGGTCCCCGTACCAGATTTTCTCTCTGGGTTTTACTCCCGTAACCAGTCAAGACCAACCGGCAAGATGGCAGGAACCCTAAAAACTAATCAGCTTATGGAGTTCCGTTCCGTTGTTTTCCGCTCATCCGGGGCCGGGTCGTCACGGCAACAGCCTCAGACGGGAAGCCCAGGCTTCTCTCACCCTGGCTGCATCCTCCATCTCACCCAGGAGGATCCTGGGGTGTTCCCTGTCCAGCTGTGAGACATAGTCTCTCCAGCAGGTCCAGGGTCTGACTCTTGGTCTCCTCCTGGTGGGATGGAACACCTCATCAGCGAGGGAGGCATCCTGACCAGATGCCCGAACCACCCCAACTGTCCCGAAATTTAACGACAGCAGATTCTTATTGTGAAAATATTCTGAAAAACTTATGCCTTCATCTTCCAACACACACACACACACACACACACTCACACATACACACTCACACACACATTCACACACACACACACACACACAGACTCATTCACTCACACACACACACACTAATATTGAATCTGTCAGTAGGAACAATTAGTCTAGATTTTTACTATAAAATCCAAATCAGGCTGCACGGCGGCCTCACAGCAAGAAGGTCAGGGTTCAAGTCCTGGAGTGGGGACCAGGCTTGGAACACAGGTCTTTCTGTGTGTAGTTTGCATGTTCTCCCTGTTTATGTGTGGGTTTTCTCTGGTTTCCTCCAAAAACATACATGTTAGGTTTGATTGGCTGCTGTGAAATTACCCCTAGGAATGAGTGTGTGTGTGTGTGTGTGTGTGTGTGTGTGAGTGTGTGAGACCCAACAACAGACTGGCAACCCTTTCGGGGTGTACCCTGCCTTTAGCCTTAACTCAGCTGGGATAGGCTCCACCTCTTCCCAACCTCATGAGGGACAGACGGTTCAGAAAATAAAATAAAGTCAATTTAAAATGACAGATTTTCTTCTTTTTATTAGTGGTCGGAAAAAAAAAAGACAAATTGGAGGAAAGATTCCTTAACTTCATCTATAGTTGGTACTGAGTAACTGTGTGCAATTAAAATATCCTCCTCATTATTTTATAGGTAAAGATTAAAAAAATCTGTGGCCATTTTTTTCAAAGAAATTTGCTTTTTCAAAAATTTTTTTTAGTTTTGCTTCTGAGATGAAAAAATGTAAAGCTTATTATTCTGTGTGTGTGTGTGTGTGTGTGTGTGTGTGTGAGAGAGAGAGATTACATCAGACGTGTTTTGTTGCATCACGGGGATTTGGAGGGCAGGTCAGAGGAGCGAGTGGAGGGAGGAAAAGGAAAGGGGGGGGTGGAGGAGTGGACGATGATGTAATCTTAGAAATGAACCGATTTTACTTTTTTAAACCAAAAAATAACAATTCAGATGATTTAAAATTAAAACAACCTGTTCTTTAAAATAATTTTATTCCCAGATGTTTTTAACTTTAATGAACCAGGTTTAAACGACTTTAAGGATCAGTTTAAAGACACAGTGACGGATCCTACCGAGCTGTAACCAGACAGTTAAAACAAACAGATTATTGGTGTAAATCTTCAGCGAAGCAGGTGCAGAATCTGAAGGATTAATGTCGACACAAAAAGGAAACACGTGAATAAAAGCTGCAGCGACGCTGAGATCAAAGATGAAACATCTGGACTGAAAACACAGCTGGTTTCTCTCATGAGGAAAAAAAGTCAGAGTGGGGAGCCCACCTGGTGAAGTATGGGCTGGTGGCATGGCGCGTGCAGTGAGGGCTCCCCCTGAAAACAGACACAGGGTGTCCTTTACGGATCCCACCAAGCAAGAAGGTTTCCGCAGTTGGCGGTTTGGACGAGTGAGCCCATAAAGTGAGGGACCTGGAACAACATGTGGGCCCGTAAAGAACAGACCCAGGACAACGTATAGGCCCGTAAGGGCTACGGACCAAGATGAGGAGGTGCCGGTGGGCTAAACCCCATCACGTGAACTTTATTTTAAGAACTGCCAGTTTAATAGATTAATAAATAATGTTAAAACTGTTTTTAAGGTCTGCGTTTCTGCTTCCCTGGTGCTCCCTGCCCGATCTAGTCCAGTGTTCCGGTCACATGAAGTTTTACTGTTTTATTTACACTTAAACAGTTAAAATGTAACCATGGCAACTAAACGACACATTCAACACAATGGCTTCTCCTGATGGCAGTGGGTCCACATTTTGTTGGATTTTCTTATTGGAGTTTGAAGAGATGATCTCCTTCATCAGTGAGGAATGTGGAGTCTTCATGGACGTGTGGAGACGTTCAGAAGGAATGAAGACAGGATCTTCTGAGTGACATCATCAGTGCTTCCTGGCTTCACTATGGAAGTAAAGATGGTGGACTGCTGGTGAAGGATCAACATGTGGAGCTTTTAGAGACAGTTTAACATCTTATTAGGATTCACTGGAGATGAAAAACATTGTTTCCCAAGGTCCACCCAGTGCAGAGCCAACTGTCATGTGTTCCACCAACGTCTGTTCCAGCCCCACTCTTCTCCGCCCCACCTAGCGGCTGTTCTAAAGCTGTTTAGAGCTCTCTCTTGAGCTGCTAGAAGCTACCGAACACACAAATTTTCCCAATCAGGGATTCATAAAGTATGCTGCAGCTCCTGAGAAGATTTTTTGCAGGCTAAGATTCGGGCCGGTGCCCCAGACCAGGAAGGAAGAGCAACAAAGCCGGGAAACCAGTAAAACACTCCCCCATAACGAGAGACGACCACATTCCACTTGAAGTACATGAAAACAGATCCCAGGATTTTCACCTCTTTGGAAACATGAAGTTTTTTATTTAATTACAACCACTACTTTTCGCCGAGTTTTGATGCTTTTAAATAATAAAACTGTAAATGGAATCGTATAAGGGTTGAGGTGCTGCCCTGGGGGGGCTGCCTGCTTCAGTGCTCTCTGTTACTTTAGCGTTAAATCATCTACTTTCTCTGAGTTTCTGTTCCTTCTTCTTCTACTATGTTTTCTCTCGTTCTGTAGATTTTATTTTGAGCAGACTTTGGACGTCATTTTGGACTTTGTTGTTTTGTGTCCGGCCGCTGTTTTTTTTGTAAAGAAATCGTCCGGCTAGCACCCAATGGTTAGCTCTCAACAACTAGCTGGTTATGGAGTCATTCTGTTTACATGCTCGACCAGCTGCTGGCTCTCGGAGCCACATCCGTCGTGTCTGGAGGAGTTGGTTCAGTCCTGAGGGAGCTGAGGAGAAGGAGACGGTCTAGAGGAGGTGCTTCCTGTGTTTTTACGGTTTCCATGGAAACGTCCAGTTGCTCGCTTGAGGAACTGGAGGCGCTCACTCAGACCCAGTGAAATACAGAGAGACCAGTTTGGTGTTCTTCACTGTGGCCTGGCTTTGCGATCCATTCCGGACTCCAGATTTTGGGTTGCCAGGTTGGACACAGTGCGACTGGACGCCGGTGGATAGGGGCAAGGGGGCATCAGTTGGGCAACGAGGTGTTTACACTGCAGCACTCAGATTTAATTCAATTGGATTGTGTGTGAGCCAGTCGCTTGGTGCATCAGGTTTCATGGAGATAGTGTATCTACAGCAGCAGTAGATTTACAGTCACATAGAATGTGGTTATGAATCTAGGGGAAGGATTCTGGACGGAGTTCTCTTCTGTTTATCTGAAAACATCATGTTTTCTAGTCCGTCCAGGTGTTCCTGTGTTTTCATGTCTTTCACAGCTGAGCAAACATCAGAATAAGAGGCAGCAGCTTTACTCACAACCATCTGTTCATCCACAGAACTCAACAATAAGAGGTGGAGTTTTTAGTGAAGCAGCCGGACCACCGCTGCTTCACCAGCCTTGCTCTGGCAATGATTAAACTTTGCACAAACTTTGGTGGAGCAGTTGTACAAGACGTTCAAGGTCACAAAATCAGAATCTACTTTAATGATCCCACACATGGAAATTTGTGTGTCACAGCAACAACTTCCTATCTGCTAAGTGAGTCGTTGTAGAGCCCGATCACGTACGGAAAGAAAGACCTCCGGTAACGAGATGTTCTCGAGCGGAGCTGTCTGAGCCTCTTGGAGAAGGAGCTCCGCTGTTCGTCCAGGAGTGGGTAGAGAGGATGGTCAGTGACCTCCTCTCTACCACTGCCTCAAGTGAGTCCTGTTTGCTGCCAATGACAGAGCCAGCCAGTCTGATTAGTTTATTCAGTCTGTTGGCATCACTGACTGCGATGCTGCTCCCCCAGCAGATGACAGAGAAGAACAAGGTGCTGGCCACCACAGACTGGTAGAAGGTCTCCAGCATCAACACATTGAAGGACCTCAGCTTCCTTAGGAAGTAAAGTCGGCTGCAGGTCTTCTTGTACACAGCAGTACTGTTGCTCCTCCAGCTCAGTCTGCTGTCGATGGTCACTCCCAGGTATCTGTACTCCTCAACCACCTCCACATCTCTACCCAGAATGTAAAGGGGCCGCAAGGCAGTCCTCCTCTTCTGGAAGTCAATCACCATCTCCCTGGTCTTGTCCACATTGAGCAGCAGGTGATTCTCCCGCCCACTCCACAAATCCATCCAGCACCCTCCTGTACTCCTTCTCCTGCCCACCACTTATACACCCTACAACTGCTGAGTCATCAGAGAAACATACACATACTGTTGGTTTGGTCCCTCAGGACCGACTGTATGAATCAGAATCAGAATGCTTTTATTCTCATGGTCAATGAAGCGGATCAGAGACTAGGAACCGGCTGTGGTACTAGTTGCTAAGCGAGCGGACATTAGAGAGAGAAAGGACCGGTAAAGGCGTACACGAGCCGTGTCTCCGGAGACGCACGAGGACTCCCGCGCGCTTTCCTCTCTTCTGGTGTCTAACTTTTTTAGCTAATAAGTAGATTTGAAAAAACTGGTGGTAGCGCAAATGGCGTCAGCAATAACTAGAACGCTGCATCGGTCCGTCGTGGTAAAGAGAGAGCTGAGCCGAAAAACAAAGCTCTTGATTTACAAGTCGATCTACGTTCCTACCCTCACCATGGTAACCAGGATCTAGGTTCCTACCCTCACCATGGTAACCAGGATCTACGTTCCTACCCTCACCATGGTAACCAGGATCTACGTTCCTACCCTCACCATGGTAACCAGGATCTACGTTCCTACCCTCACCATGGTAACCAGGATCTACGTTCCTACCCTCACCATGGTAACCAGGATCTACGTTCCTACCCTCACCATGGTAACCAGGATCTACGTTCCTACTCTCACCGTGGTAACCAGGATCTACGTTCCTACCCTCACCATGGTAACCAGGATCTACGTTCCTACTCTCACCGTGGTAACCAGGATCTACGTTCCTATCCTCACCATGGTAACCAGGATCTAGGTTCCTACCCTCACCATGGTAACCAGGATCTACGTTCCTACCCTCACCATGGTAACCAGGATCTAGGTTCCTACCCTCACCATGGTAACCAGGATCTACGTTCCTACTCTCACCGTGGTAACCAGGATCTACGTTCCTACCCTCACCATGGTAACCGGGATCTACGTTCCTACCCTCACCGTGGTAACCAGGATCTACGTTCCTACCCTCACCGTGGTAACCAGGATCTACGTTCCTACCCTCACCATGGTAACCAGGATCTATGTTCCAACCCTCACCATGGTCACCAGCTGTGGGTGGTGACCGAAAGAATGAGATCGCGGGTACAAGCGGCCGAAATGAGCTTCCTCCGCAGGGTGGCTGGAATCTCGCTCAGAGATCGGGTGAGGAGCTCTGTGTCGAGCTGCTCCTCCTCCAGGTCGAGAGTAGCCAGATGCGGTGGCTCGGGCATCTGGTCAGGATGCCCCCCAAGCGCCTCGCGGGCGAGGTGTTTCGGGCATGTTCCACCGGGAGGACACCAAGGGGCAGACCCCGGACCTGCTGGAGGCCCAGGCATGTATGTGTGACCGACAACGGAGACCTAAACCTAGAGATCTAAAGAAGAGCCCTGGCAGACTCAGACCTTCAGTCCGTCTGAAAACCACCCTGGTGACACTCATCCACCTCCCTCAGATGAAGCTCTGGATCTATGACTCCGCCGTACTCTCTGTCCTCCTCTATGACTCGGAGACGTGGCTCGTAACCAAGACTCCGTCGGCTAGAATCGATGGCTTCGACAGCAGGGCTCTCCGAATCATCGAAACATCAGGGTGCCCCAGCGAGTCTCTAACCAGACGCTGGTTTCATGTTTCGTCAATCTTCTGTTTTGTTTTTGCACTTTATGGTCCTCCCTGTCCTGGTGTGTTTCCCTCAGGTGTGATTGTCTAATCCTCCCTGACTGTTTCCTCCTGTGTCTCCTCTTCCTCATGTTATAAAAGTCTGCGTCTCTCCTCGTCTTGTGCCAGATTGTTTTGTCTAGAATCACATTTAAGAAAATAAAAGTTATCAAGTTACTTTCTGCATTTGGGTCCTGGATTATTCCAAGCCTGACAGCTAGGACCCCGTACGTGCCAGCCCAAGTCCACGTCCTCCACCTGCCTCCCGACGATCCTCCAAGAGCAATCCTTCAATCTAAAGGTCACAGGCTTGAAAAGACCACGAGGTAAATACCGTACCCGATGGCTCGACGTACTCATGGGCAAACTCCAACAACTAGGAGTCACCGCTTAGGAAGCAAAACAGCTGGAATAAGATCACCAGCACTAGAAAAACATGGTTCATCTGGTTGTTTAAACACACGAGGACGGGACCCACCCCCCGTCGCTGGAGCCCTAATAATAATACCATAATTTCACGGCTATAATGCTTATATAAAAGTCTTAGATTTTCTTCAAAATGAGCGGTGCGCCTTTTCGTACGGTGCGCCTTGTGTGTGAGAAAAGGCGGACCTAAAAGAAAACGCGGTGCCCGCGAGGCGGACCTGAAAGAAAAGGCATGAGAACGTTAAAGAGTGAAGTGTGAGCGGCGTGGGAGCGATGGATGACCGAAGGGTGGAAGGCAGCGCCGGGCGAGTTACGCTGCAGTTTGCCAATGGATTGTAGATGCTTGGACTAACGTGTCTGCTGGTACTGTTATCCGAGCTTTCTCAAAAGCTGGTATCCTTTCTGAGGAGCCGCACAGTACAGACAGTGACTTTGACAGCGAGGAGCGAAGTGGACCTGCTCTGAAACAGAGGATGAGGACTTTGATGGATTTGAATAAAGACTATTACCGGTAATGTGTTTGTTTAGTATCGTTACTACTTAAATAAAACACAACCAAACTCAGTTTTGCTCCCGATCTATTTTTTAATACACACATTTGCATGCTTGCGTGTGTGTTGTTGTAAGGCGGTGTGTGACTGAGACTGTGCCTTTTCGTACGGTGCGCCTAATGGTCGTAAAATTACGGTACACATATGATGCATCAATCTCATAGACCAGGGGCGGACCCAGGATTTTCTAAAGGTGGGGCGTGAGGTATCTTGACAAAGCCAATATAAAGGGGGCTGCGGGGCATTCCTTCGCCCCAGAACGTTTTAAAAATAAGAGTAGTTTTCCTACATTTGGTGCCCATTCGCTGGCCCTGCTAGGGCATAGCTTGACTAGTCCCCTTTCCTTTCTTCTTTTTTTTTTTTTATGGACCAAAAGGAGTGGGCGTGTTCCCCCATAAACCCCCTGATTCCGCCCCTGTAGACCTCAAACATTCATTACAAACCCAGCTTGTGATAAAAAACATTTTGTCTGTCTTTAGCTTTGATTTCTTGTTTTTTTAAGGATAAATTCAAAGAGAAAAGTTTGATATTTTGCCAAAAGAAAGAACCCATCAGCACATCTTCTCTGTGTGAGCTTTCAGAGCAGATGAGTGGAAACATTTATCCAGATCCACTTATCTTCTGATGGGGGTCTTTAGTGCTACACCCTCCCACCCCCCGCTCTCCCTCCTACCTCTTCTAGGATCAATGTTTGGATAAACATCTTCATGCAGTATTGATATTTTACAGGACCTTTAAATGGAGGTCCTGCTTCCTGTGAGAGGAGTGTGTTTCAGTCCTGGTTTCAAACGAGCAGATCCACGTTCAAACGTCTGATTCTGAAGTAGGTTCTTAGAACATCATCATCACTGATCCGGATCATTACATCTGGTTTTAAAGTCTCTGTTCTGTCGTCTTCCGTTTATTCGGGGGCCGGATCGCCGGGGCAACAGCCTCAAACGGGAAGCCCAGACTTCTCTCACCCCGGCTGCATCCTCCATCTCACCCAGGAGGATCCTGAAGTGTTCCCTGTCCAGCTGTGAGACATAGTCTCTCTAGCAGGTCCGGGTTCTGCCTCCAGGCCTCCTCCTGCTGGGACGGAACACCTCAACAGCGAGGGAGGCATCCTAACCTGATGCCATAACAACCCCATCTGGCTTCTCTTGACTTCGAGGAGCAACAGCTCTACTCTGAGCTCCTCCCTCTATCTTTGAATGAAAGCCACCCTGCAGAGGAAGATCAATTTCAGCAGCTTATATCTGTGATCTCGAAACTTTTGGTCATACCAACAATAGTTACCATGGCGAGAGTGGAATCTTTGATCGGAGTTACCGTGGAGAGGGTAGGAACGTAGATCCTGGTTACCATGGTGAGGGTAGGAACGTAGATCCTGGTTACCACGGTGAGGATAGGAACGTAGATCCTGGTTACCATGGTGAGGGTAGGAACGTAAATCCTGGTTACCATGGTGAGGGTAGGAACGTAAATCCTGGTTACCATGTTGAGGGTAGGAACGTAGATCCTGGTTACCATGGTGAGGGTAGGAACGTAGATCCTGGTTACCATGGTGAGGGTAGGAACGTAGATCTGGGTTACCACGGTGAAGGTGGGAACGTAGATCCTGGTGACCATGGTGAGGGTAGGAATGTAGATCCTGGTTACCATGGTGAGGGTAGGAACGTAGATCCTGGTTACCATGGTGAGGGTAGGAACGTAGATCTGGGTTACCACGGTGAAGGTGGGAACGTAGATCCTGGTTACCATGGTGAGGATAGGAACGTAGATCCTGGTGACCATGGTGAGGGTAGGAATGTAGATCCTGGTTACCATGGTGAGGGTAGGAACGTAGATCCTGGTTACCATGGTGAGGGTAGGAACGTAGATCCTGGTTACCATGGTGAGGGTAGGAACGTAGATCTGGGTTACCACGGTGAAGGTGGGAACGTAGATCCTGGTTACCATGGTGAGGGTAGGAACGTAGATCTGGGTTACCACGGTGAAGGTGGGAACGTAGATCCTGGTGACCATGGTGAGGGTAGGAACGTAGATCCTGGTTACCATGGTGAGGGTAGGAACATAGATCCTGGTTACCATGGTGAGAGTAGGAACGTAGATCCTGGTGACCATGGTGAGGGTAGGAACGTAGATCCTGGTTACCATGGTGAGAGTAGGAACGTAGATCCTGGTTACCATGGTGAGGGTAGGAACGTAGATCCTGGTTACCATGGTGAGAGTAGGAACGTAGATCCTGGTTACCATGGTGAGGGTAGGAACGTAGATCCTGGTTACCATGGTGAGGGTAGGAACGTAGATCCTGGTTACCATAGTGAGGGTAGGAACGTAGATCCTGGTTACCATGGTGAGAGTAGGAACGTAGATCCTGGTTACCATGGTGAGGGTAGGAACGTAGATCCTGGTTACCATGGTGAGAGTAGGAACGTAGATCCTGGTTACCATGGTGAGAGTAGGAACGTAGATCCTGGTTACCATGGTGAGGGTAGGAACGTAGATCAACAGGTAATTTGAGAGCTTTTCTTCTTGGTTCAGCTCTTTCTTCATCTCGATGGACCCACTTAGTCCGAAAGTGGCACCGATCCGTTCGTGAACAAATTATCTTCCAAAGCACCAAATGGATTTAAATTAAACTGCCCACAATTGCTCGGTACCAACTGTAGATGAACTTATTAAAATCACCTGCTAGTTGTCATTTGTTTTTAAAAAATTGTAAAATAAAGTTACAAAATAAATTTTCAGGACATGAAATAAAAAAAACAAACAAACTTCAAACTCAGAAGAACCTCAAACAGTCGTTATTAGATCATCTTGACGCTGCATGTGGGACGGTTCAGATAAAGTTCCTGCTTTCCGCAGAGGGCTCGTATCACCGCAGCAACAACCTGTGAGTGTGTGCTGGTTCTACGCCACAGGTACTTCCTCTAGAAATAGCCTGCCCTTGCAGCCACGGCACAGATCAGCCATGATGTATGAGATGTTCCACAGAGCTCATTATTCATGTCTTTGGATGCACTGCTTTCATTTCCCACCACACACACACCTGCAGAACACACCGTATGTAGGTTGCTGCGACATTGTGGGAGAAAAAAAAAAGGGGGAGAAGTATCCTAGTTTCTTTAAAGTTAGAAGTAGAACAAGAAAGTTTGGGACAGGACACCTCTGCAGATGTTCTGGTTTAGAAAAACAGTCAGAAACTCTGAAAACTAGGCTGGAAAGGACAGGTTACTTCAAGCCAGTGGGTCTCAAAGAGCGGGGCGAGGTTTCTTCAAAGGGGGGCGCGTTTGATTAGAAAGAATCGGAATGAAGATTAGTCAGAGTAAGACAGAGTGTGTGAATGAGAGGGATCCAAATGGAAAAGTGAGGTTACAGGGAGAAGAGAGAAAGAAGGTGGAAGATTTGAAGTATCTAGGATCAACAGTCCAGAGCAATGGAGAGTGTGGAAAAGAGGTGAAGAAGCGTGTGCAGGCAGGCTGGAACGGGTGGAGGAAAGTATCAGGTGTGATGTGTGACAGAAGAGTTTCAGCTAGAATGAAAGGAAAAGTGTACAAAAAAGTGGTGAGAGCGGCCATGCTGATTGGTCTAGACACAGTGTGGTGAGAGCGGCCATGCTGATTGGTCTAGAGACAGTGTGGTGAGAGCGGCCATGCTGATTGGTCTAGACACAGTGTGGTGAGAGCGGCCATGCTGATTGGTCTAGAGACAGTGTGGTGAGAGCGGCCATGCTGATTGGTCTAGAGACAGTGTGGTGAGAGCGGCCATGCTGATTGGTCTAGAGACAGTGTGGTGAGAGCGGCCATGCTGATTGGTCTAGACACAGTGTGGTGAGAGCGGCCATGCTGATTGGTCTAGAGACAGTGTGGTGAGAGCGGCCATGCTGATTGGTCTAGAGACAGTGTGGTGAGAGCGGCCATGCTGATTGGTCTAGAGACAGTGTGATGAGAGCGGCCATGCTGATTGGTCTAGAGACAGTGTGGTGAGAGTGGCCATGTGATTGGTCTAGAAAGACAGTGTGGTGAGAGCGGCCATGCTGATTGGTCTAGAGACAGTGTGGTGAGAGCGGCCATGCTGATTGGTCTAGAGACAGTGTGGTGAGAGCGGCCATACTGATTGGCCTAGAGACAGTGTGGTGAGAGCGGCCATGCTGATTGGTCTAGAGACAGTGTAGTGAGAGCGGCCATGCTGATTGGTCTAGAGACAGTGTGGTGAGAGCGGCCATGCTGATTGGTCTAGAGACAGTGTGGTGAGAGCGGCCATGCTGATTGGTCTAGAGACAGTGTGGTGAGAAAAAGACAGGAAACAGAGATGTTTGTATCAGAGATGAAGATGCTGAGGATCTCTCTGGGAGTGACCAGGATGGACAGGATCAGAGGAACAGCACATGTTAGAGGTTTTAAAGTCAGAGAGGTCAGACTGAGATGGTTTGGACATGTGCAAACGTCACCCTACTCACTGAGCCATGAACGCGGGACACCGGGGCTCCCTAGTGAAGCCAGACCCAGTTGTGGGACACGAGAGCGAGCGCCTGCCGTGTGGCTCGGCCGGGTTACTGGACACACTATAGTTGGTACTGAGTAACTATGCAGTTTAATTAAAATCCTGTCAGTTGTTACAGAAGAAGGCTGAGTTTTTAAAGCCTTCTTCCTCATATAGTTATTTTGTTTCCGAACAGAGACGGTTTGTGAAAAGAACCAGCAGCTGTTCCGTTCCATCACTCCTTCATCTTTTCTCCATCTATGGAAAGTGTTTGGATTCTATCGGCAGGTCAAAGCGCTCCTCCGGAAGCAGCTCGTGTTTACATGAGACCTGCTCGGAGTGAAAACACGGCTCACACGTGGACGGAGGAAGAAAATAATACTTAAAGAATAACTTCTTTAGGGCTGCACGGTGGCCTCACAGCAAGAAGGTCAGGGGTTCGAGTCCTGCAGTGGAACTGATGCTTCAAACACTGGTCTTTCTGTGTGTAGTTTGCATGTTCTACCTGTGTATGTGTGGATTTTCTCTGGTTTCCTCCAAAAACAAACATGTTAGGTTGATTGGCTGCTAGGAATGAGAGTGTGTGTGGCCCTGCAAGAGACTGGTGACCTGTTGGGTGTGTATCCTGCCTCTCGTCTGAAATCAGCTGGGATAGACACTGGCACACCTCGGGCGTCATTAGGGATAAGAGGTTGGCATCCAGAAGCTTCAGGGTGGCATCCAGACATTCTTCTAGAAACTGGACCTCATTATAAAATCCTCTCAAACAAGTTTTCAGTTTGTCAAACATTTAAAAAACAGAATTCAGACTCTTTTTTACTAAAAATTGTGTAAATCTCGTTCTGAGCGAGTGTTTTGACTCAGTTTCTTAAACCAAGAAGACTTTAAATTTATCCAAACTAACAGAACGTATGAGTCTATGCAGGAAAGAGTCGGACTGTCAGGATCCCAGCCACAGCCTGACGCCCATCTCCTCCTTCACCCAAGCCCTACGCCCCCTCCTGTAGGTGGGGAGCCCACAGGAAGGGAGACCCATGTCTGTTGTTCATGCCAAACCTCGCCATCAGGCGCTCGCTCTGGTTCCCCAAAGGTGGACCCTAGCTCAAGAGGGTGCTCTTGATGACTCACGTCTGATCAATGGAAACTTTTTTAGCCATGTTTTGTCTCTCCTCTCACCCAGGACCTGTTTGACTTGGGTGACCCGACCAGATCACCAGGTCGGTGACACAGCTTCTAGGATCATTAAGCCACACTGTGGTGGCGACTCAAGGATGAAATCTGGTTAGGAAGGCTCCTAGATGCCTCAGCAGAGAGGTGTTATGGTTACACCCCACTGGAAGGACACGCACAGGCAGACTCCGGACCCGCTGGAGAGACTATGTCTCACAGCTGGACAGGGAACACCTCGGGATCCTCCTGGGTGAGATGGAGGATGCAGCCGGGATGAGAGAAGCCTGGGCTTCCCGTCTGAGGATGTTGCCACAGCGACCCGGCCCCGGATGAGCGGAAGACGACGGAACGGAACCATTACTCTCCTTACACAACATAAGCTTTACAAATCACAGACATAAGCAAACTCCGTCCCGCTCCAACCAGGTCTCAAAAACTACAAACATGGAGGACACACGCAGTGTGACTGTTTATATTCATTTTAAGTAGATTTTAGAAGTTTTTTTTACTTTTTTAAGTCATGTTTTTGTTGTCATTTGTTTTCTTTTTTGTCTTTTATTTTAATGACAGACTCTGAATGAAACTTCCCTTCCATTCCGTCGTCTTCCGCTCATCCGGGGCCGGGTCGCGGAGGCAGCAGCCTCAGACGGGAAGCCCAGGCTTCTCTCACCCCGGCTGCATCCTCCAGCTCACCCAGGAGGATCCTGAGGTGTTCCCTGTCCAGCTGTGAGACATAGTCTCTCCAGCATGTCCAGGGTCTGCCTCTTGGTCTCCTTCCAGTGCCCTAAACATCTCACCAGCGAGGCGCTTAACCACCCCGTCTGGGTTCTCTTGACCTGGAGGAGGAGCGGCTCAACACCGAGCACCGAATGAAACTGTTGAAATTTTAATTCCAATGTGTTTTTTACTGCAGAAAATCTTATAAAATCCAATTAGAAGATCTACAAAGAGGATCCAGAGATCCAGAGGGCTGCAGAACCCGGACACAGAGTTCAGGTCCTCACACTAGACTCCTGAAACAGATTAAAAATGAACCGTCCCTTTAAGATGATCCACGTTCATTCATATTTAAAATAAACCTCTTCATTATTTTATATGATGAACTTCAAAATAAACTGATTTAACTTAAAAAGTAAAGTGGATTTAAAAATAATAAAAAAAATAAGTTTCTAACTTAAAAATTTACAAAAACATCCCAAAAAAACTCTAATAATTGATTGGCTGCTAGAAATGAGTGTGTATCCAAAAAAAACCAAATGAATGAACAACAGGTTACTGTTTTATTTAATTTTCTAAATCAGTGATACCTAATGAGGTCACGGGGAAGCTGGAGCCTATCCTGGTTGGTTTCAGGCGGGGTACACCGTGAACAGGTCACCAGTCTGTTCTCTTTAAGAACGCCATCTTCAAAGAGTCGGTTCAAACTTTATGAAAGCAACCGTTCTACATGTCTTCATGTTCAATCTCTCTCTCACACACACACACACACACACACACACACACACACACACATAAAAATACACACACACACACACATAAAAATACACACACACACTCCATCTCTCACACGCACTAACACACACATGACATCACTAGATGAGGAGGTTCTCAATAAAATTTGCTAAAAAACTCCTGGAGACAGTGTTTACACACACACACACACACACACACACACACACACACATACACACACTCCAACATTCAAACACACTCTCACACACACACACACACACATATGTTTACCCTCACACTCATATGCACACACACAAACAATCTTACAAAGAAACACAGACAGACTCACACTATCTCTCTTTATCTCACTCACACACACACATACACACACACGCTCAAACATTCAAACACACTCACACACACGCGCACACACACACACACGCGCACACACACACACTCACATATACACACAGAACACACACACTCAAACATTCAAACACACATAAATACGCACATGTACCCTCATACTCATATGCACACACATACAATCTTACAAAGAAACACAGACACACTCACACTATCTTTATCAAACACACACACACTCACACACACATTTACTCTCACACTCGAGCACACACACACACACACACACACATACATGTTTATACTCATACACACACTCTCACACAGACACACACACACACACTGGAGTGTAAAGTACTTTTTAATTAAAGCCAATCATTTAAAAAACAATCAAATTAAATTAATTATAATGAATAAATTAAAAGGTTTTAGAACCTGATCCAGAACCAGATCTAGAACCAGATTCAGAACCCCCCTCTAGACCTGGTCTCTGGACCTGGTCTCTTACATAACGTTCTGACCACACAGGTGCAGTGTGATCATGAGACCCTCCTGCTGCAGGATCCAGTACCGCACTGCGCCCCGCACCTGTCCCACCCTCACACACAACCTCACACACACTCACATACATACACACACACACACACACCCTCACACACACACACTGACTCACAGTCCGCAGGAACTGGATCTCATCTTCTCCTTCTCCTCCATCAGACATGATGCGGGATGATGCGGTGCTTCCACCGGACTGTCGCTGCGTGCGTGCGTGTGCGAGCGTGCGTGTTCCGCAGTGAAGGCAAACTCTGATTGGACTGCGCACGCGCGTCGAGGAGGAGCTGAGCGCGTGCGTGAGGATGATAGTAAAGGAGTTTTTGGTTCCCTCTGCTGGCAGGACGCGGTACAGCAGGATCACTGGTTTATTATTGTAAAAAAAAAATCAAATGGATTTTAGAATCACTTTGATTTTATTTTCAGGGAAGGAATGTGGTCATGATGGCATCATGATGGCATGATCCTGATGCCCATCCAAATTAGAGTCCATAGTCATCGCCCAAAAAGGGTGTAATGCGCCCCTGCAGGTCAGGGACAGGGTCCTGCCCCAAATGGAGTAGTTTAGGTATCTCAGGGTCTTCTTCACGGATGGAGGAAGAATGGAGCGGGAGATCGATAGACGGATCGGTGGGACGTCTGCCATAAGTAGGACGCTGTATCTGTTCGTCGAGGTGAAGAAAAGAGATGAGCCAAAAAGCAACGGTCTGGATTTACAAGTTGATCTACATTCCTACCCTCACCATGGTAACTAGGATCTACGTTCCTACCCTCACCATGGTAACCAGGATCTACGTTCCTACCCTCACCATGGTAACCAGGATCTACGTTCCTACCCTCACCATGGTAACCAGGATCTACGTTCCTACCCTCACCACGGTAACCAGGATCTACGTTCCTACCCTCACCACGGTAACCAGGATCTACGTTCCTACCCTCACCACGGTAACCAGGATCTACGTTCCTACCCTCACCATGGTAACCAGGATCTACGTTCCTACCCTCACCATGGTAACCAGGATCTACGTTCCTACCCTCACCACGGTAACCAGGATCTACGTTCCCACCCTCACCACGGTAACCAGGATCTACGTTCCTACCCTCACCACGGTAACCAGGATCTACATTCCTACCCTCACCATGGTAACCAGGATCTACGTTCCTACCCTCACCATGGTAACCAGGATCTACGTTCCTACCCTCACCGTGGTAACCAGTTTTGGTGATGACTGAAAGAACAAGGTCATGGATACAAGCAGCTAAAATGATCTTTCTCTGCAGGGTGGGTGGGCTCTCTCTTAGAGATAAAAGGAGGATTAGAGCCGTTATGTGCGTGTATTGGCCCTGATGGCTTTCCATATCTGTGCACACTGTTTTGACAGCATGGGCATCACGGACACAAGCACATTTTAATGGGAGCAGTGTTGTTGTGTCCTTGGCGCCATCTAGTGACGAAACATCAGAACTACAGAAAAATAAAAGATTAACAAGATTTATTTTTTTAATTTTTTCAAGTTTGGCGGCCGGATTAAAATGTTTAACGGACCGCATGTGGCCCGCGGGCCGCAGTTTGCCCATGCCCGGGTTAGATGGAAGAAACTGACTTGACCCCTGGAGGGAGATGCCAAAAGGAGAAGAAAAAGCCGTTCATCGTGTAAAAAAACCAGTACTAATCTGTTTTGAGGTCGTCTGTTTTTCACCAGAAAACTTTATTGTACAGAACGTGTTTTTATTAATTCATAAAATATCAGTTTTAATAAAAATGAACTGACTAAATGAGTCTAATCGTTAGTGTCATCACATGATTAATAATCTATAAAAATATATTAGATCGTTATTTTCTCTAAATTATTAACTGAAGTAGTTTAGCCAGCGGATCGGATCCGGATGCTGGAGTTTAAGAGCACCGTGTCTTCTAAAGAAGCTGGAATGATTGAAAAGCCCACTTTTCCTGGTTTAACTTTGGTCGTAGCCCAGGATGGGAGCGAGCCACCGCTCCACGTCTTCCTCCTCCATCTTCTTCCTGCGTGCGTAGTCCGACACCTGCAGAGAAGGAGACGAGCAGAGAGGGTTCACATCCAAGATTTATTTAAACGGGTTTCATTTTCACATCAAAAACATTCCTAAAGGGTTTTTTATTATTTTGTTTGTCCATGTTTGAGTTGTTTATAATCGCTACTGTCCTGTTACAGATACTGTTACGTTGTCTTCCGCTTATCCAAGGTTCTCTCACCCCGTGTGCATCCTCCAGCTCACCCAGAAGGATCCTGAGGTGTTCCCTGTCCAGCTGTGAGACATAGTCTCTCCAGCAGGTCCAGGGTCTGCCTCTGAGTCTCCTCTCGGTGGGACGGAACACCGGGTATATGTTCGAGAGGCATCTTATTCAGATGCCTGAACCACCCCATCTGGCTTCTCTCGACCTGGGGGAGCAACGGCTCTACTCTGAGCTCCTCCCTCTATCTCTGAGTGAGAGCCCAGCCACCATAAAGAGGAAGATCATTTCAGCCGCTTGTATCCATGATCACGTACTTTTGGTTCCCCACCCACAGCTGGTTACCATGGTGAGGGTAGGAATGTAGATCCTGGTTAACATGGTGAGGGTAGGAACGTAGATCCTGGTTACCATGGTGAGGGTAGGAACGTAGATCCTGGTTACCATGGTGAGGGTAGGAACGTAGATCCTGGTTACCATGGTGAGGGTAGGAACGTAGATCCTGGTTACCATGGTGAGGGTAGGAACGTAGATCCTGGTTACCATGGTGAGGGTAGGAACGTAGATCCTGGTTACCATGGTGAGGGTGGGAACGTAGATCCTGGTTACCATGGTGAGGGTAGGAACGTAGATCCTAGTTACCATGGTGAGGGTTGGAAGGTAGATCCTGGTTACCATGGTGAGGGTAGGAACATAGATCCTGGTTACCATGGTGAGGGTAGGAACGTAGATCCTGGTTACCATGGTGAGGGTAGGAACATAGATCCTGGTTACCATGGTGAGGATAGGAACGAAGATCCTGGTTACCACGGTGACAGTAAATTTTTTAATGCCCTTTCTGTGTGTAGTAAACATGTTCTACATGTGTATGTGTAGGTTTTCTCTGGTTTCCTCCAAAAACATACATGGTTAGGTTGATTGGCTGCTAGGAAACTGCCCTCTAAGAATGAGTGTGTGTGTGGCTCTGCAACTAAATAGCGACCTGTTCAGGGTGTACCCTGCCTCTCGCCTGAAATCAGCTGGGATAGGCTCCAGCATCCATTAGGAATCAGTGGTTCAAAAGACAAAACTAAACTTATTTTGCTCGCCATCTTTTTTCAAAACAAACCAGATGAAATCTAAGATTCTAACGGAATGTTTTTCCAGAGGATGTCGGAATGAGAAAATTGGGTTTATCGGAGTGTAAAATGATCCGATGTGAGATTCTCACCTGTTCTTTGG
The DNA here is from genome assembly GCA_902685375.1 of Neostethus bicornis. Lineage (NCBI taxonomy): Eukaryota > Metazoa > Chordata > Actinopteri > Atheriniformes > Phallostethidae > Neostethus > Neostethus bicornis. Next base: position 1,326,624 of record LR738559.1, read on the forward strand.
TGATTTTTCCGACTGCGAAGTAAGAAGCCTGATGGTTGGAGAAGTAAAGCCCGGAAACGGAAGCAGCTGGAATCATGGCCAGAGAGTCTGTCAGACTGATACCTGCAAAAACAGAGACACAGAGGACTGGATTTTAATGGATCAGTTCATTTAACGACCTCATGGAAGGATGGCTCACTGGGTAGGGCCACTGTCCTGTAACCAGAGGGTTGTAGGTTCCATACCCGTCTGGATTTCATGCCAAGTTGTCCATGATCAAGACCCTGAACTCCCAATGTCTCCTCGTGGTGGGTTACAGCTTCCACCATCAGGTATGAATGTGTGTAAGTGTGAGCTACACTGTAAACGGCTTTGAGAACCTGCTCCTGGTGCACCCTGCCTTCCTTCCAAGCTCTAACCTGGTCCCTCGTCGTCCAGTCGTGCTCTAACCTTCTGGTCCCTCGTCCAGTCGAGCTCTAACCTTCTGGTCCCTCGTCCAGTCGAGCTCTAACCTTCTGGTCCCTCGTCCAGTCGAGCTCTAACCTTCTGGTCCCTCGTCCAGCCGAGCTCTAACCTTCTGGTCCCTCGTCCAGTCGAGCTCTAACCTTCTGGTCCCTCGTCCAGTCGAGCTCTAACCTTCTGGTCCCTCGTCCAGCCGAGCTCTAACCTTCTGGTCCCTCGTCCAGTCGAGCTCTAACCTTCTGGCCCCTCGTCCAGTCGAGCTCTAACCTTCTGGCCCCTCGTCCAGTCGAGCTCTAACCTTCTGGTCCCTCGTCCAGCCGAGCTCCTCGTCCAGTCAAGCTCTAACCTTCCGGTCCCTCGTCCAGTCGAGCTCTAACCTTCCGGTCCCTCGTCCAGTCGAGCTCTAACCTTCCGGTCCCTCATCCAGTCGAGCTCTAACCTTGCGGTCCCTCGTCCAGTCGAGCTCTAACCTTCCGGTCCCTCGTCCAGTCGAGCTCTAACCTTCCGGTCCCTCATCCAGTCGAGCTCTAACCTTGCGGTCCCTCGTCCAGTCGAGCTCTAACCTTCCGGTCCCTCGTCCAGTCGAGCTCTAACCTTCCGGTCCCTCGTCCAGTCGAGCTCTAACCTTCCGGTCCCTCGTCCAGTCGAGCTCTAACCTTCTGGTCCCTCGTCCAGTCGAGCTCTAACCTTCTGGTCCCTCGTCCAGTCGAGCTCTAACCTTCCGGTCCCTCGTCCAGTCGAGCTCTAACCTTCTGGTCCCTCGTCCAGTCGAGCTCTAACCTTCTGGTCCCTCGTCCAGCCGAGCTCCTCGTCCAGTCGAGCTCTAACCTTCCGGTCCCTCGTCCAGTCGAGCTCTAACCTTCCGGTCCCTCATCCAGTCGAGCTCTAACCTTCCGGTCCCTCATCCAGTCGAGCTCTAACCTTCCGGTCCCTCATCCAGTCGAGCTCTAACCTTCTGGTCCCTCGTCCAGTCGAGCTCTAACCTTCCGGTCCCTCGTCCAGTCGAGCTCTAACCTTCCGGTCCCTCATCCAGTCGAGCTCTAACCTTCCGGTCCCTCATCCAGTCGAGCTCTAACCTTCCGGTCCCTCATCCAGTCGAGCTCTAACCTTCCGGTCCCTCATCCAGTCGAGCTCTAACCTTCCGGTCCCTCATCCAGTCGAGCTCTAACCTTCCGGTCCCTCATCCAGTCGAGCTCTAACCTTCTGGTCCCTCGTCCAGTCGAGCTCTAACCTTCCGGTCCCTCATCCAGTCGAGCTCTAACCTTCCGGTCCCTCGTCCAGTCGAGCTCTAACCTTCCGGTCCCTCATCCAGTCGAGCTCTAACCTTCCGGTCCCTCGTCCAGTCGAGCTCTAACCTTCCGGTCCCTCATCCAGTTGAGCTCTAACCTTCTGGTCCCTCGTCCAGTCGAGCTCTAACCTTCCGGTCCCTCATCCAGTCGAGCTCTAACCTTCTGGTCCCTCATCCAGTCGAGCTCCGTCCCTTTATTCACTCATCTTACAGAGTTCAGTCTGGTTCTACCCTTCCTTCAACTGGTTAAAACTGGCAATGCTCCTGGGTCTTACATCCCCTTCTTAACCCGCTCCATCATGACAGTGTGCCCGTGCTAACATGAGGATAATAAGAAATAAGGTGTGTTTGAGTCTCACCCGTTTTCTCCTGGACTCCTGCCAGTTTCCACATGGTGAGCTTCTCCGTGTGGTCAGGCTGGCTCGGGTAGCCGGCGGCGGGTCTGATGCCTTGGTAGCGAATCCTGTGAAGGTCAGAGGGATGCAGGGCTTCGTCTGAACTGTACCCCCACAGCTCCTTCCTCACACGGACGTGAAGCTCCTCGGCGAACGCCTGCGTCACAGAAACACCGCCTCGGGTCAGACTCGTTTTCATTCAGGAGCCATTTTGAATCGTTTGACTGTTTTCCTGTTTCTTTTGTCCACAGACTTATTTCCTTTTGGTCATCTTCCACTTATCCGGGATGGTATTCACAATCTTGTTCTTTCGGTCACCACCGTGAGGGTAGGAACGTAGATCCTGGTTACCATGGTGAGGGTAGGAACGTAGATCCTGGTTACCATGATGAGGGTAGGAACGTAGATCCTGGTTACCATGGTGAGGGTAGGAATATAGATCCTGGTTACCATGGTGAGGGTAGGAACGTAGATCCTGGTTACCATGATGAGGGTAGGAATGTAGATCCTGGTTACCACGGTGAGGGAGGAACCTAGATCCTGGTTACCATGGTGAGGGTAGGAACGTAGATCCTGGTTACCATGGTGAGGGTAGAAACGTAGATCCTGGTTACCATGGTGAGGGTTGGATCGTAGATCCTGGTTACCCCAGAGAGGGTAGGAACATAGATCCTGGTTACCATGGTGAGGGTAGGAACGTAGATCCTGGTTACCATGGTGAGGGTAGGAATATAGATCCTGGTTACCATGGTGAGGGTAGGAATATAGATCCTGGTTACCATGGTGAGGGTAGGAACGTAGATCCTGGTTACCATGGTGAGGGTTGGAACGTAGATCCTGGTTACCATGGTGAGGGTAGGAACGTAGATCCTGGTTACCATGGTGAGGGTAGGAACGTAGATCCTGGTTACCATGGTGAGGGTAGGAACATAGATCCTGGTTACCATGGTGAGGGTAGGAACGTAGATCCTGGTTACCATGATGAGGGTAGGAACGTAGATCCTGGTTACCATGGTGAGGGTAGGAATATAGATCCTGGTTACCATGGTGAGGGTAGGAACGTAGATCCTGGTTACCATGATGAGGGTAGGAATGTAGATCCTGGTTACCACGGTGAGGGAGGAACCTAGATCCTGGTTACCATGGTGAGGGTAGGAACGTAGATCCTGGTTACCATGGTGAGGGTAGAAACGTAGATCCTGGTTACCATGGTGAGGGTTGGATCGTAGATCCTGGTTACCCCAGAGAGGGTAGGAACATAGATCCTGGTTACCATGGTGAGGGTAGGAACGTAGATCCTGGTTACCATGGTGAGGGTAGGAATATAGATCCTGGTTACCATGGTGAGGGTAGGAATATAGATCCTGGTTACCATGGTGAGGGTAGGAACGTAGATCCTGGTTACCATGGTGAGGGTTGGAACGTAGATCCTGGTTACCATGGTGAGGGTAGGAACGTAGATCCTGGTTACCATGGTGAGGGTAGGAACGTAGATCCTGGTTACCATGGTGAGGGTAGGAACATAGATCCTGGTTACCATGGTGAGGGTAGGAACATAGATCCTGGTTACCATGGTGAGGGTAGGAACATAGATCCTGGTTACCATGGTGAGGGTAAGAACGTAGTCTCTGAATCTTGTTGACTGCCCTTCAAAATAAAAGTCCTTTTGATTCTAATGTGGAAAAGCTTTCAGGTGTTTTTGTTTTGTGATTCTTTAAAAACCCTGAGATAAAAAAATAATAGTTTAACTTCAAATGGATTTTTTTGTTCAAATGAAATCAGACGTCTGAGTTCGGTACCTCTGCCAGCCGGTCGGCCAGAGCTTTCACCAGGATGCTGCTGTAATCGTCTCCCTCTCCCTGAAACTGCTGACTCAGCTCCTCCGCTCCAAACACGCCCACAGCGAACATACCGATGTAATCAGCTACGCCGCTTCCCAGGGGGGCAACAAAGTCCGAGATGCAGAGGTAAGGCTCGGAACTGGACGGGTCTTTCTGTGCCTGGAGACGAGATGCAGGTTAATCTCCTTGGGAGACAAGATGGAGGCGGGATGGGCGTGGCATACCTGCTGTCGCAGGCCGTGCAGCACCGCCGTCGGTTTTGTTTCTTTTCCAGGTTTCACGTCTTCTCCGTACACGTTGATGTCGTCACCGTTGCTCTGGGCCGGCCAGAAACCCACCAGACCGCGCCCAGTCAGACTGCCGCTGGAGATGACCTGAGTCAGCATCCGCTGGGCGTCATCGAAAACTCTACGAGCCTCTGAACCTGAAGGTCACAGGAAGTGATGTAACGTTCGTACAGTTGTTTTCATTGGTTACCGAAGTGGAACAGTTCGTACCAACAGAAGCGTCGTTGAAAATCTTGGGGTACCCCCTGTTGGGGTATTTCCCTCTGAGTTGCCACACGTCGAAGAAAGGTTTCCAGTCGATGAAGTCGAGCAGTCGATTCAGGTCGTAGGACTCGAACACACGGGTTCCCAGGAACTGGGGACGCACTGTAAACCAATCACAACCATCTGGTAATGAACTTTAAACCCCGAGGTGTTTTTAAATCTGACTCACCGAATTCAGGATCCGACGACCAGTCGATACGGAGGGACTTCTGTCGAGCCTCAGAGAGGGACAAGTAGTGACGGTCCTGAAAACAACGGAGAGGGAATAAACTCTTACTGGGAACTAAATAAAAAACAGGACCTACGTTCCTACCCTCACCATGGTAACCAGAATCTACGTTCCTACCCTCACCATGGTAACCAGAATCTACATTCCTCCTCTCACCATGGTAACCAGGATCTATGTTCCTACTCTCACCATGGTAACCAGGATCTACGTTAGTACTCTCACCATGGTAACCAGGATCTACGTTCCTACCCTCACCGTGGTAACCAGGATCTACGTTCCTACTCTCACCATGGTAACCAGGATCTACGTTCCTACTCTCACCATGGTAACCAGGATCTACGTTCCTACTCTCACCATGGTAACCAGGATCTACGTTCCTACCCTCACCGTGGTAACCAGGATCTACGTTCCTACTCTCACCATGGTAACCAGGATCTACGTTCCTATCCTCACCATGATAACCAGGATCTACGTTCCTACCCTTACCATGGTAAACAGGATCTACGTTCCTACCCTCACCATGGTAACCAGGATCTACATTCCTACCCTCACCGTGGTAACCAGGATCTACGTTCCTACTCTCACCATGGTAACCAGGATCTACATTCCTACCCTCACCATGGTAACCAGGATCTACGTTCCTATCCTCACCATGATAACCAGGATCTACGATCCTACTCTCACCATGGTAACCAGGATCTACGTTCCGATCCTCACCATGATAACCAGGATCTACGATCCTACCCTCACCATGGTAACCAGGATCTACGTGCCTACCCTCACCATGGTAACCAGGATCTACGATCCTACCCTCACCATGGTAACCAGTGTGGGTGGTGACCAAATAAACAAAATCCTACCTTCAGGGAGTCGTAGTGGTCTTCTCTGATGTCATCATACTCGTCTTTCAGGTCCTCAAAGTATTCCTCTCTCACAGAGTCGTCCAGTAACTGAGAACACTGAAACGCAGAGGAAAAAACGATCCATGCATCATTAAACTTGATCAGTTGGATCAAATGAACAGAAAACTTGTGGAACTGTTGATTCCAGGATGATTCGTTTTTCAGACGTACCACCACTACGGTTCTAGAAGCATCCAGAACGTGGACCACAGGACAGCTGTAACGTGGTGCGATCTTCACCGCCGTGTGAGTCCTGTAAACATTTAACTTTTTACATTAAAAATCCTGCTTTAACAGGAAAAACGTAAAGATGATCAGTGAGACTTTACTTTGAAGTGGTGGCTCCACCAATCAGGAGAGGTGTTGTCATCCCTAGTCTCTCCATCTCCTTGGCAACATGGATCATCTCATCCAGAGATGGAGTGATCAGACCGGACAGACCGATGATGCCTGGAGGAAAACAGACTATTTAAAATCTCGTATTTACGAAATATTGCTTTACGTTCCGTCGTTTTCCACTTATTCAGAGCCGGGTCGCCGGGGGCAACAGCCTCAGACGGGAAGCCGGGAAGCCCAGGGTTCTCTCACCCCGGCTGCATCCTCCACCCCAGCTCACCCAGGAGGATCCTGAGGTGTTCCCTGTCCAGCTGGGAGACATAGTCTCTCCAGGAGGTCCAGGGTCTGCCTCCTAAACTTGATCTCCCCCCGGTGGGATGTGCCTGAAACACCTCACCACCAAGGGAGGCATCCTAACCAGATACCCAAACCCCCCCATCTAGCATCTCTAGACCTGGAGGAGCATCGCTAGGGCCTGCAGCTTGTTCACACAGACATTACAGCTGAAGTTAATCCCAAAACTGATCTGAACTAAGCACCTGCTGTCCAATCAAATCCCTACTATGTAAGGAAGTGTCATCATGGCTGCCTGTCCTCAGACTCGTGTGTATTTATTTGTGCGTCTTCACCTCGACTCGGGTCGAGTTCAATCACAATACGTCTGCTTCTGATTGGCATCGTACCTGCTTTGTGTGCCACGGCCTCTCTGAGGATCTGATCACAAGGAACCATCACGCCGAGATCAATCACCCTGAACAACATGAAGCAGACGGATCAGAACACGCCTCGCTTCATCAGCAGGAAGTCTGTTTTACCTGAAGTTATTACAACCCAGAACCACTCCCACGATGTTTTTGCCGATGTCGTGAACGTCTCCTTTAACTGTGGCCAGAACGATGGTCGGCTGGTGGCGACTCTACGGGAAATAAAACAAAGAGGGTGAACAAAGATGACACAAATTTAAAGCTAAGAAGAAAATCCTGTAAAGAAAGCTGTTGGTATAGATTTTCTGTCATTCAGATGAAAAAGAAAAACCGGACACAGTTTCTGATTAGAAGAGGTTTGGTTTCTCATCTGAGTGTCTTCTTCAGTTCAGTCCAACTGCTACTGAGTTGGTAGTATTTATCCCCCTCTTCGCTGGAGTTTCACTTCTTTTATGTCCAACAATAACCTCTGACGACTGTGTCGCCTCCTCATGTTGTTTAGCTCTGTCATAGTACAGAGTGTATCCTGCCTCTCGTCTGAAATTTGCCTGGTTAGCATCCCTTGTGACTCCGTTAGGGATAAACCAGGGGTGTCCAAATTCGGTCCTCAATGGCCGGTGTCCTGAAGGTTTTCCATATGTTTTTTGCATCTACACACCTATTTCATTTTTATGGATTGAGTCATTGTTCCAAATTTGATTGGCTGTTGATTTCACATCAGCTGTATTGAACCAGGAACACAATGAAAACCTTCAGAACACCGGCCCTCGACGACCGACTTTGGACACCACTGGGATAAACGGTTCAGAAGAAAAAACAAAGATGGCTTCCTTGACTCCTCTCTTATACCAGCGATGTCCTCTGGAGAGAATCTGGAGCTCACTGTCCTCAAAAGAATGTCCTTTTTCTTTTAGATGGACGTGGATGTCTGACTCTGGTCCAGTGGAGTGAGTGGACTGAGAAACATGGTGAGAGTCAGCCGTCCACCTCTAAAAAAAAGGACGTTATTCGGACATGACAATAGGCATCGTTATACAAGATGCGACAGAGCTGGACGACATGATGAGACGTGATGAGGTCTTCAGGTGTTGTTGTTGAACATGAAAGAAGTGAAACCAGCAGCTCAGTACCGATTGGACTGACTTCTTCAAACCTCTTCAAACCAGAAACGTTGTCCAGTTCTTTTTTTTTGTGAAACATCAGAAACGTTCCTGTAAAACCTTAAAGTTATGATTTGAGTAAGGAGTCCTCGGAACGAGAAGCGGGTCTGGTATCCAAGAAAGGAATACCGTATGCTCTGCACCATAAGGCACATAGAAAAAACTACCCTTCTGGGGTGTCTGGGGTTGGGCTATGCATCCACTAGATCAGGGGTCCCTAACCTTTTCTGGGCCACGAACCGGTCTAAAGGTGATAAGACCCTGAAAAACTGGCTTTTTTTAATCAATAGCAATAAACTTAAATTCACTTTCTAAGCAGCATCTTTACAACATGGAAACATTCTCTGGTTGCCTTGGTAACTGTAAATGTACCTTCAAAATAAAAGACATCACAAAGTAAATAAAAATACCAGTTAGTCTCCTCCCACTAAGACTAGATCAATCAAAGTTCTGAGTTATTTTTGCTAGAACCAGACAGTCCCATCTTGACCTGAAACCTGAAGAGTGTTTCTAAGGTCCAGTCTGCTTTGGAACTCTGTAACTTAAAGAAGCTTCCTGTAGATCTTTGTTTGATAGTTTAGGAGTTTAAATTTAAAGGGATGATGCCATTGATGGATGTAAGGAAGAAAATCCGGTGACTTTTCAAAATAAATCATCAAGTATTGATCCATATAAAAGAAGCACTGTCGTCTTTTGAGTGAATTAAAGGCTTTTAGGTGCAAAAAATATGATAAATTAATCCTAGGAAACGTCTGTTCAGATGAAACGTTTCCACCAACCGTCTCGTCCGCTGATCCTGATGACATCATCTTCTCTCTCTCTTCTTCCATAAAAGGAATCAAATGGCCGACCGCTTTTTTCATCACACGAGCAGACTTAATGACCTACGAAAAAAAAAAAGAAAAAATCACTGATTTTTTAACAGAACGTACTCGGAAGATCTCGTCTTCTCTGTTCACAAGACCCCGAAATCCTAAACAATTCATCTGTAGTTGGTACTGAGTAACTCTGGGTTGTTTCTCTTGGATGATTGGTGACGTATCACATTCATTTTGTGACTAACATTTAATTACTAGGCACTGAAAACGTGATCAGTTCATCTATAGTTGGTCCTAATAAACCTGGATGGAGGCGTATTAAATCTGCCTGGAGGCCCTCAGAGCTCTGCTCTGCTCACCTGAGGTAGAAACATCTTTCCTTCTCCAAAAAGATCTCCGACCACCTTCATGCCGTTCATCAGCGGACCCTCGATGATGTGCAGAGGTCGTTTGTAGCGGTTGGTATTGGCGCGGCACTCCTCCACGTCGTCCACCACGTACGTGTCTATACCCTGTAAGACAGCGGTGGAACCTGAACGCCTTCAAACCACCGTCTTAATCACAGACGGGTTCGTTGTAACGAAACTACAGACGGCGTCTGTGGCGACTACGAAAAAAAAAAAAACTGATTTATTTCTGTAAAACTTTTTGGGGGCGCGAGCTCTCGTGCCCCACCCTCGGGCCGGTGTCCCGCGCCCGGGCAACTTGGCTATGCTTGATCTCTCCATGGGAGTGTTTGAGCCGCGCTTTGGCTGAAATGTGCCTCCTCTGCAGGGTGGCAGGGCTCTCACTCAGAGATCGGGTGAGGAGCTCTGCCATCCGGGAGGAGCTCGGTGTCGAGCCGCTCCTCGTCCAGGTTGAGAGGAGCCAGATGGTGTGGTTCGGGAATCTGGTCAAGATGCCCTCCAAGCGCCTCGCGGGTGAGGTGTTTTGGACACGTCCCACCAGGAGGAGACCAAGAGGCGGACCCAGGACCTGCTGGAGAGACTATGTCTCACAGCTGGACAGGGAACACCTCAGGATCCTCCTGGGTGAGATGGAAGATGCAGCCAGGGTGAGAGAAGTCTGGGTTTCCCGACTGAGGCTGTTGCCCCCGCGACCCGGCCCCAGGTAAGCGGAAGACAATGGAACAGAACGGAGCAAACAACAGCAGAATGAAGAGTAAAGGTTTGGTCACACTGCCTGAATTTTGCTGGAGAGTTCCTTGAACGGTAGGAAGCACTTGTCACTGTGCACAAAAGGGGGGACAAAAACCCAAGCGTTGGCTTAGAGGTAGCAAGCGTTGACAACCCAAACCAAAGCTCATCGCCGCCCTGGATTGCTATTTCAATGTCAAACACTGCTCCAGGAACGCCGTGTCTGCTCGTAAAACGCTTACAACCACTCCACTGAAGTTTGTGTAACATTTAGTTGCCACCAGTGTAACGCTGGTGAAGCAGGGCTGATCCAGCGTTGGCGTAGTAGACCCAAACATCCACAACCTGCGTCTAGCGGTGCCACACTTTGACTGGGCGTTGTTGGAAAGGGGTTAACTTTGGCTGAGCGGAAATCGACCGCTCCTTTTCGCTTAAAACTTTGGGAGCGGTAGGACGGACAATCGAGAAACATCAGCGGTGGTGGAGGGAATGTGGCGTAGATTTAACGGAAGCCAATTTTTACGAGTGGTGCCCCATCAAAGTTCAGGATGTGTGACCGGGCACTTAGATTCTTTTTATTAATGAAGTTTAAGAGGTCTTCTTGGTTTCCTGTCACAATAAGAAACTTTCTCACCACTAGATTGTTAACTAAGGAAATGCTTTTATTTTGAAGTTTTACATTGAGATGCTTCCTCCTTATTAATTAAGATAGTTTTTATTCGTTAAGTAGTTTCTATGCAGATGAATCAGTAGAGGTGTCTCGTTACCTTAATGAGAGCATGCTCCAGTCTCTCCTCCACACTCGCTTCTCTCCACTCATCCGTCTGAACCAGTTTCTTTCCTCCTTTTACTGCCGTCTGATTGGACGAAAAATTATAACTTCAAATTATAATAAAATATAAGAAGACAATAAGAAAATAAAACAATAAAAAATGTGAAGTTTTTTTTTGTTTTTTTTTAGTGTTTAAAGCCACGTGAAACTTGTAAATATAAAGGGCCTTCAAATCCAAGACTATGATCCTCCACTATGGGGGACAGGGCCTTCCAGGCAGCTGCTCCACGGCTCTGGAACGATCTTCCCGAGAGCTTGAGGGCTCCACAGAGTGTTGAGGCTTTTAAGAAAAGACTGAAGACATTTTTATTTCTAAAGGTTTTTCAGCAAAGTTTTTAGTGTTGTTTTTTTGTGTTGTGGTTTTATTTAATTTAGCTGTTTGTTGTTTCTTTTGGTCATTGTAGCACTTTGAGATCTCCACTGAAGATAGAAAGTGCATTTACAAATAAAATTTATTATTATTATCCTCACCCAGAGAACGATGGAATCCCCCTGCAGGTGTAGGACAGGGTTGTGTCCCTCACCGTGGTAACCAGGATCTACGTTCCTACCCTCACCGTGGTAACCAGGATCTACGTTCCTACCCTCACCATGGTAACCAGGATCTACGTTCCTACCCTCACCATGGTAACCAGGATCTACGTTCCTACCCTCACCATGGTAACGAGGATCTACGTTCCTACCCTCACCATGGTAACCAGGATCTACGTTCCTACTCTCACCATGGTAACCAGGATCTACGTTCCTACCCTCACCATGGTAACCAGGATCTACGTTCTCACCCTCACCATGGTAACCAGGATCTACGTTCTCACCCTCACCACGGTAACCAGGATCTACGTTCCTACCCTCACCATGGTAACCAGGATCTACGTTCTCACCCTCACCATGGTAACCAGGATCTACGTTCTCACCCTCACCATGGTAACCAGGATCTACGTTCTCACCCTCACCACGGTAACCAGGATCTACGTTCCTACCCTCACCATGGTAACCAGGATCTACGTTCTCACCCTCACCATGGTAACCAGGATCTACGTTCTCACCCTCACCATGGTAACCAGGATCTACATTCCTACCCTTACCACGGTAACTAGTGTGGATGGGGACAGGTGAAATGATCTTCCTCTGCAATGTTGCTGGGCTCTCACTCAGAGAGAGGGAGGAGCTCTTTCATCTGGGAGAAGCTCGGACTAGAGCCGTTGAATCTGGGTAGGATGCTCCCGAAAGCCTCACTTGTGAGGTATTTTGGCACATACCACTGGGAGGGATTCCCTCAGTCACTCTCAAGCATGTTTAGTACTACATTGGCACATTACCTCTGCTCAAATGTAAACAGTTTTAATGTATGTGTGTGTGAGTAGAGGCGTGTGTGTACCTGTGCGTAGGCCAGTAGTTTGTCGGTAGCTTGTGTGTCTCTGTTCCAGATGAGATTTTCACACAGCAGCAGGAGCTCCTTGTCGATATCGTCATAAACAGGGAGATTACCGGCATTCACAATCCCCATGTCCATCCCATCCTGGACACACACACACACACACCCCAATATCCGTTACCAAGGTAAACAAGCAGACTAATTCTAGGTCCAGCTGGACCCTTAGAGCTAAAACAAAACTCCTTGTCAGGTAAATCTTGGACAGGATAATGTGAAACTGGACCAGACGTTGGACAGGTGTTGGAGAAACCGTCCAAACATTAGGGTGAGCAGCAGGTGTAAGGAGCGTGTATGTTCACCTTTATAGCGTGATAGAGAAATGCACCGTGCATGGCTTCTCTGATGATCTCCATCCCTCGGAAGGAGAACGACAGGTTGGACAGACCCCCACTCACACGGGCTCTCGGTAAACTGCCCTAAAAAAAACAAAAAACAAAGATGTTTATTTCAGGTTAAACGATGAGATGTTTGTATATGAATCACATCCTGTGTGAAACGTGTAACTGTGTAAAGTGTCCCTGGAAACGAGTAAAGAGTCTAAAGAGACGAGTAAACATCTTTAGGAACAAGTAGAGAGTCCTTAGCAACGAGTAAAGCGTCCTTAGTAACGAGTAAAGCGTCCTTAGCAACGAGTAAAGCGTCCTTAGAAACGAGTGAAGCGTCCTTAGTAACGAGTAAAGCGTCCTTAGCAACGAGTAAAGCGTCCTTAGAAACGAGTAAAGCGTCCTTAGAAACGAGTGAAGCGTCCTTAGTAACGAGTAAAGCGTCCTTAGTAACGAGTAAAGCGTCCTTAGAAACGAGTGAAGCGTCCTTAGTAACGAGTGAAGCGTCCTTAGTAACGAGTGAAGCATCCTTAGCAACGAGTGAAGCGTCCTTAGAAACGAGTGAAGCGTCCTTAGTAACGAGTAAAGCGTCCTTAGCAACGAGTAAAGCGTCCTTAGTAACGAGTAAAGCGTCCTTAGCAACGAGTAAAGCGTCCTTAGGAACGAGTAAAGCCTCCTTAGCAACGAGTAAAGCGTCCTTAGCAACGAGTGAAGCGTCCTTAGCAACGAGTAAAGCGTCCTTAGTAACGAGTAAAGCGTCCTTAGAAACGAGTGAAGCGTCCTTAGCAACGAGTAAAGCGTCCTTAGTAACGAGTAAAGCGTCCTTAGAAACGAGTGAAGCGTCCTTAGTAACGAGTAAAGCGTCCTTAGCAACGAGTAAAGCGTCCTTAGTAACAAGTAAAGCGTCCTTAGTAACAAGTAAAGCGTCCTTAGCAACGAGTAAAGCGTCCTTAGCAACGAGTAAAGCGTCCTTAGCAACGAGTAAAGCCTCCTTAGCAACGAGTAAAGCGTCCTTAGCAACGAGTAAAGCCTCCTTAGCAACGAGTAAAGCATCCTTAGCAACGAGTAAAGCATCCTTAGTAACGAGTAAAGCCTCCTTAGCAACGAGTAAAGCATCCTTAGCAACGAGTAAAGCATCCTTAGTAACGAGTAAAGCCTCCTTAGCAACGAGTAAAGCATCCTTAGCAACGAGTAAAGCGTCCTTAGCAACGAGTAAAGCGTCCTTAGCAACGAGTAAAGCGTCCTTAGCAACGAGTAAAGCCTCCTTAGCAACGAGTAAAGCATCCTTAGCAACGAGTAAAGCATCCTTAGTAACGAGTAAAGCATCCTTAGTAACGAGTAAAGCCTCCTTAGCAACGAGTAAAGCATCCTTAGCAACGAGTAAAGCGTCCTTAGTAACGAGTAAAGCATCCTTAGCAACGAGTAAAGCATCCTTAGCAACGAGTAAAGCGTCCTTAGTAACGAGTAAAGCATCCTTAGCAACGAGTAAAGCGTCCTTAGTAACGAGTAAAGCATCCTTAGCAACGAGTAAAGCATCCTTAGCAACGATTAAACCGTCCTTAGCAACGAGTAAAGCATCCTTAGCAATGAGTAAAGCCTCCTTAGCAACCGGTAAAGTTCCTAAGGGCATGCGTCGAAGCGCCAAGCCTCACATTTCAAAAGAACCCCGGCATACCGCCTGTTTCGGTTCCGTTTCCTCGGAGCTAATTAAACCTTACCTTAATCAGCTTCGTGGCTCTGATAAAATTCACGGCGTACTCGTTGTGCTCCTCCATCCCCGTCCCGATGGTCAGGATGTTTGGGTCAAAGATGATGTCGTTGGGATCAAAGTTCACCTTGTTGACCAGCAGCCAGTAAGCCCGGGTACAGATGTCCACCTTCCGTTGTGTATCTGTAGCCTAAAGATGACCCAGAGTGACCCCAGAGTGTGTGTTTTCATTCTGATCTCACGTACAGACGCTGACCCACCTGCCCGTCCTCATCGAAAGCCATGACCACCACAGCCGCTCCGTAACGCCTCACGGTGGCGGCTCGGTGCAGGAACTCCTCCTCTCCTTCTTTCAGACTGATGCTGTTCACGATGCACTTCCCCTGGCAGCATTTCAGCCCCGCCTCGATCACAGAGAAGTTAGAGGAGTCGATGCACAACGGAACCTAAAGAAAAACTCATGGTTACCTCCTTCAAAACAAGAAGAGGTGTCTTCTGGACCGTGTGTTTGTGTTTGAGACTTCCAATCTGATCGAAGAGACCTGAGAAATGATTCTTTTTAAACTAACCTGAGTTTGTTCAACCAATAAGAAAGGGCTAAGGCAGGGGTTCACAAACTACGGCCGGTGGGCCACATGAGGCCCATTAAACGTTTTAATCCGGCCCGTCAAACAAAAAAAATTAGATAAATGAACCTTGTTAATTCTGATGTTTCGTCACTTGATGGCGCCAAACATACAACAACACTGCTCCCATTAAAATGTGTGTGTCTCCGTGATGCCCACAAAATAAACAGTGTGCACAGATATGGAAAGCCATCAGGGCCAATACACGCACGTAAACAAGCGTGTTAGATGTTAAAACAAACAAAATGTTACATCAAGCGTTTAGATTTCAAACCTAGCGCCACTAGATTTAAAATTTAACTCTCTTGATGTAACATTTAGCACTTGTTTAAAATCTAGCGTCATTCTATCGGTCTAATCTAGAGGTTACCAAAGCATGACATCCATCTGATCCTGTTCCAGCCACCTGGTCAAATGTTAGAACTCAATGTGGCCCATGAATAAAAAAAGTTTGCCCACCTCTGGGCTATGCCCACCAAACCTGTGGTTATGCTAACTCAGGTTAGTTCAAATAAATATAGTTTTAAAACACGTAAACAAGTTTAAAAAATGTTTATTTTTCCATAATTTCTACAGAATATTTTCCATTGGCTTATTTTTTAACAATGAAATGGGCTGTTTGCGAATTTGATGACTTAAACCGGTCGGAAGATTTTGTGCCGAACCGGTCGATCGCGGGTCACTGATCCCGAGTCCATCGTCAGGTGTGTAGAAAAAAATAAAATGAACTGACAGGAAGTCAGTGTCGCCAACTCAGAGACTCTGATGCTATTTTTTTTTTTTTTTTTTTTTTAATAAACGTCAATTTAGTGATTTTTTCTAGTGTTACAGGAGTTTTTATGGAGTCTGTGACATGAAAGCACATTGTTAAGCCTGTTCTAAATAAGCAGCGGCTGCTATTTTATTTATTTATTTGACCTTTATTTAACCAGGTTTAGGCTCATTGAGATTAACAATCTCTTTTACAAGAGTGACCTGGCCAAGAGGCACCGGCCTCCAGGACCAAACAAACATTTCAAATTAAAATACATTAAAAATATCACAATAAAACATTCAATCAAAACATTTACAACCACATCGACTATTCTCCAAGTCTATCAGTTGAGATTTAAAAGAGTTTAGAGAGACCAGCTCTCGCAGACAGATGGTTCCAGTCATTTGAAAGGCTTTCTTCTCCATCTCAGTTCAAACTCTGGGCACTGACAAAAGATAGTGGTCCTGAGATGGTAGCCTGCAGCTGGCATTCTGTTTAAGTGTAAATAAGAAGGAAGGATTTATAAATGGATGAAACGCCGTGAAGAAAGAGATGAGAATAAAGCAGACAGTGATGAGTAAGTGATCAGAGGTTTGTAATAAACCTGAGAGCTCCGTGATAAACTGTGATTGTAGAGACTGTGCAGATGCATGTCTGTGTATTATGTCACCAAAGTCAAGGACTGGGAGAAATGTGGCAGCGAACTAATGCTGCTGCTGCTGTGGCCCCTCTCCCTCCCAAAAAACGGCATGTGTGCAAAAAATGCCTGTGTGTTTGAGTGTGTGTGTGAAAGAGAAATATTTGTGTGTGTGTGTGATGTTGACACCGGACTGGTAGCTCTCAGGAGGTTTAATACTTGAAAAGTAGATCTTTGGCCGAAAAAGGTAGGGCACCCCTGGCTTAGGTGTGGTTTTTTTTAAGTCATACCCGTGCGACATCCGGTTCCGATGCGATGTAGTTACAGAAACGGGCCATGGCCGTCTGTCCATCCAGCATCCCTTCATCCATGTTTATATCCAGAACTTGTGCTCCCATCTGGACCTGTTGCTTGGCAACGCTCAGCGCCTCCTGAGGAACACCACAGACACTATCATCAAACACGAGCAGGCAAACGGATGCCCGTAAAGTGAGCCAAGTTAACATAAAAAAAAAGGTGTATTTACATCAATATTAACACCTAACTGAAAAATGCTGTGATTTTTTCTTTACTTTTTGATTTGATTCTCACGGTTTGAGCAGCCACCTAATTGGTCGGGCTGTTTGCAACTTCCTGTTTCCTACGGCCTTGTTTTCTGCTTTTATTTTGTTACTAGAATAAAGTGTAATTGGGAGTATTTACTTTATGGTGGAGGGATTTTTTTGTGCACCGTACAGTTGATAGGCAGTCGGGTGAGGAGCAGAGGTTGGGCGAATCGTTTCTTCATGCTACGGGAACGAGCAGGAAATCAATGAGAAACACTGAGGTGGTGTGAGTGTGAACGTGATTGGTTGTTGATCCCTCTATGTGGTTCTTAAACAGACTGAGTGAGAGCATAGTCACACCCTTTTGGCCGATTGTATCCAAAATCTTGTTCTTTTGGTCACCGCCCAAACCTGCTTACTATGGTGAGGGTAGGAATGTAGATCCTGGTTACCATGGTGAGGGTAGGAATGTAGATCCTGGTTACCATGGTGAGAGTAGGAACGTAGATCCTGGTTACCATGGTGAGGGTAGGAACATAGATCCTGGTTACCATGGTGAGGGTAGGAATGTAGATCCTGGTTACCATGGTGAGAGTAGGAACGTAGATCCTGGTTACCATGGTGAGGGTAGGAACAAAGATCCTGGTTACCATGGTGAGGGTAGGAACATAGATCCTGGTTACCACGGTGAGAGTAGGAACGTAGATACTGGTTACCATGGTGAGGATAGGAACGTAGATCCTGGTTACCATGGTGAGGGTAGGAACGTAGATTGACTTGTTGGTAACTTTAGCGCTAGCTCGGCTCGTGAGAGCGTGTATTCTGTCTGGCACACACAAAAATGCAACTTTTTTTTCAATTAATTATACATTTTAGCACCACTACAACCTATGCTTTGAGAAACACGTTAGTAGTAATGATTCCCATTCCTAGAGAGGATAAGTGCCCCGTTGTAGTTCCGTTACCTCGTAGAGTCCGGCCATGATCAGCTTGGCGAACTTCCTCGACCCCGCCACGTTGCAACGCTCACCAATGTTCACAAAGTTAGTGTAAGGACCGATTCTAAACGGCTCCAAACCTGGAAGGAGAAAAGCTCGTTGGTGTCCAGAGACAGACTAAGGGTTAGTGAGGACGGAACGGGAGGTACCAGAGAGCAGGAGGTGGTCCTGATGAATCCCATCTGTAGGAACTCTAGGATGGCAGAACCGCACTGCTTCAGCGATGGCTCTGTTTGGAGAGGAAACGTTTAAGATACTGTATGTGTCCGGTTATAACGTGATAAAACACGTTCTTATGTTTGGCCGCTCTGAGCTTCCGTTCCTTTTACATTTAAAAAGAACAACACAAGTAAAAAAAAAACATCCACATCTCGACCCAGGACCCTG
The DNA here is from genome assembly GCA_902685375.1 of Neostethus bicornis. Lineage (NCBI taxonomy): Eukaryota > Metazoa > Chordata > Actinopteri > Atheriniformes > Phallostethidae > Neostethus > Neostethus bicornis. The sequence goes on from LR738559.1 coordinate 1,344,670, forward strand.
GTTCTTATGCCAAACACTGGTTACCGTGCCAGCTAGAAACAAGAGTGAGCTTTAAGAGACAGTTTTCTGAAATTGTGGGTTCATAATTCTTTACAAACTAAAAGTTTACAGACATCTTCAAAGTGTTTTCTTTCAGATTCAGATACTTAATGAATCAATTTCTGGGGAAATTCATGTGTCCGGTAGCTCCAAACAGCTGCTAAGTGGTGTCAAGATAGGTGGAGAGGAGCTGGAAGAGCCATTGGTGGAACATATGACAGTTGGCTCTGCATGGAGGAATGTGGGTTACCATGGTAACCATGTTTTTCATCTCCAGTGACTCCTAATAAGATGTTAAACTGTCTCTAAAAGCTCCACATGTTGATCCTTCACCAGCAGTCCTCCATCTTTAGTTCAGACAGGAATCACTGATGAAGATACTGTCTTCATTCCTTCTGAACGTCTCCACACGTCCATGAGGACTCCACATTCACACACTCATCTCCTAAAACTATAGTAAAACATTCCTGTTTTATAAACAAGAACAGACCTGATGTGGCTGGGCGTGGTCCCACAGCATCCCCCCACAATGTTCACCAGCCCATCCACAGCAAACTCCTGAAAACACACACACACACACACACACACACACACACACACACACACACACACACACACACACACACACACACACACACACACACACACACACACACACACACACACACCCTTATTAAAAACACAAACTAAATCCAACTGAAGAAAATTTTCTCTTTTTTTTTCTTCATGCAACTTTAAAACGGGCAGCACGGTGGCACAGTGGGTAGCACAGTGGTCTCACATGTCCTGGGTCCAAGTCCTGGGTGGGGACGAGGTTTGGAACACTGTCCTTTCTGTGTGTAGTTTGCATGCTCTCCCCGTGTATGTGTGGGTTTACTCCGGTTTTCTCATAATACATGCATGTTAAGTTGAATGCCCCTAGGAATGAGAGTGTGTGTGTGTCCCTGTGATAGACTGGCGACCTGTTCGGGGTGAGCCCTGCCCCTCGCCTTGAATCAGCCAGGGTGGGATGTAGCACCCCCTAACCCAACAAAGGATAAACGAGACGGGTAAGAAGGTATTGGTATTAATAAAGTTGGTATCGCCATGGTAACGTGTTCTGTCTCCTCCATATTTTTAACCCATAAACTCCTTGACTTATTAACTGATAACGAAGGTCCTAATGAGTTTAAAACTGCAGCTATCGATTACTTTAATAATGGGTTAATTATGGTTTTTTTTGCTCGAGTAATTGACTCTTTTTTTCACCATAATTAAAGAGATTTTGATGAAGAAGAAGTTGAACTGGGACCGGATTGGGACTGGAGAGGAGCCTAACCTTTAAATGGGAGGCGGTTACTTCTGGAGTTTCATCGTAACCTCCAAACGTGTTCGGAAGACCTGGAAGAAGACGAACAAACAGGAAATGAGGTCACAGGAAGACACTTTAAAAATGGATCCCTACGGTTTACCTCAAAACCCTCACAGCTGAACAAGGATCCCTAACGATGGGGTAACATTCTGGACCCTGTTTACAGAAACTCTACCTGAAATCATTTAACAGTTCCTGAACTAGCATCGTCTGTAGTTTGGCATTAGTTTTTACACTGGGTACTGGCCCTAAAAACAACGTTAGCCCCGCCCACTTCCACACATCATAAATTAAAACAACAAACACCAACGAAATGACTCGCTTTCAAGCCGATTCCGGTTCATTCCAGGCGGCCATTCCTACAACCCAGTCCGAGCTGGACTGGTTGCCTCCTCCTTAGTCACTCTGGCTCATCACTAGGGATGGTTATCGATACCATCTCATCGATTCGGCATCTTATCGATACTCTTATTGATACTTTTTTACTGTAAAAACAAGTAGAATTAAAAAAAAACCTATTCAAACGCAAACAAACCTTTTATTTAGAAAATATTTTAAAATATAAACTTTCCTTCCTTTTACATCAATATTTAACTTTTTTTATATTTTTGTTGGTATTTTATTAAAAATAATGAGACGACATGAACTTTAAGCCTGGTTTTTACTCGCTGGGATCTGAATTCATTTTCTTTCACATCCCATGCTCTTATTTTGAAAAAAAAAAAAAAAACAGTACTTTTATTAGCCGCTCTACGGTTGTTCATCAACACACACACGCTGCTCGTCTCACTATGACGATCAAACACATGCGACATTCCGTTACTGGTGAAGCTACTTTTTTAATACATGTCAGGCAACGTGTGCCAGCGTCGCGTGCCAGTGTGCCAGTGTCTGAATCAACTTTACAGAAATCCAACCACACTTTGGATCTTTAAAGATGACTTTGCTGCTTTGCCAATCCCAATGCCCCCTCCCTCTGGAGGGACGCAGAGAGGGAGAAACAGACCGCCGAGGTCGGAGGGATCGTTTAACGGGTATGAGGAAGTGAGTGAGGTACGATCCAGAAAGAGTCAAAGTAAGAACACGAGAAACCCCGACGTGCCAGCTGAGAGCGTCCATCTTTAAACCTGCTTTACCTGCATTAGGATAACAGATGATGAAAGCCGTGCTGCATTTTCCGATGGCCTCGATGAAGGGTCTCATCTCCGTAGCCCCTAAAGCGCAGTTCAGCCCGATGCTTTCAGTCAGAAACAAAAACCAAGAGTTACCTCTGAGACTTACACACACACACCTGTGGGTAACGTCACTAACTCACCACAAAGGATTGGCATGGGACAGACTCACTACGAACGCTTCTCCAGTCTGACCGGACAGGGTTCGTCCACTGCGGTCCACGATGGTCCCCGAAATCTGGAAGAATGTTTAGATTAATGAATAAAAAACTCAATTTAATCTGAAAATTAAAAAGTGGAACGTACGAAAATGGGCTTCCTTTCATAGCCGCTGTCGAAGGTGGCGTTGATGGCAAACAAGGCGGCCTGCACACACACACACACACACACACACACAGAGTTGTTACATCACCAGGAAAAAATCACCATGAAAGAAGCTCTTCAGGGATTAGCCACCTTAGCGTTAGCCGTGTCAAAAATGGTTTCCACCAGCAGGATGTCGACCCCTCCGTCTAACAAACCTCTGATCTGTTCCGAGTACGCGTCCACCAACTCATCAAAAGCTGAGAAACAGAATCAGACTTAAGTTCCTTCTTTAATCGATTACGTGGAGCCAGTTGAGACGATCGTCTGAAAGGATTTAGTCCTACTGATGTTCCTGTAGTCGGGTCTCTCCACGCTGGGCGACACAGACAGGGTTTTGTTTGTAGGACCCAGCGCTCCGGCTACGTAACGTTTACACCCTGTTGGCACAGAATGATCCAGATTATCAGACAAATAAGAGGTAAATCTACGGATTCTACTGATCGGAACTAACCGGATTGTTTGGTGACCACGTCGGCTGCCCTCCTCGCCAGCTCTGCTGAGGTTTTGTTGAGACGATACGCCTTCAAAGCACAAAAAAAACACCCCTAAATTTCTGTTTGGTTGTCTTCTGCTTATCCAGGCAGGTCGCCCGAGTCAACGGCCTCAGACGGGAAGCCCAGACTTCTCTCACCCCGAGCTGCATCCTGGGAGGATCCCAGGGTGCTCCCTGTCCAGCTATGAGACATAGTCTCTCCAGCAGATCCGGGGTCTGCCTGTGGGTCTCCACCTGATGAGAAGTGCCTGAAACACCTCACCATCAAGAGAGGCATCCTAACATGATGCACGTACCACCTCATCTAGCTTCCCTCGACCAGGAGGAGAAACGTCTCAACTCTGAGGTCCTCTCTCTATCTCTGAGTGAGAGCCCTGCCAACCTGCAGAGGAAGATCATTTCAACCACTTGGGTCTGTCATCTCGTACTTTCAGTCAACACCCACACTGGTTACCCCGGTTAGGGTGGGAACGTAGATCCTGGTTACCATGGTGAGGGTAGGAACGTAGATCCTGGTTACCATGGAGAGGGTAGGAACGTAGATCCTGGTTACCATGGAGAGGGTAGGAACGTAGATCCTGGTTACCATGGTGAGGGTAGGAACGTAGATCCTGGTTACCATGGTGAGGGTAGGAACGTAGATCCTGGTTACCATGGTGAGGGTAGGAAAGTAGATCCTGGTTGCCATGGTGAGGGTAGGAACGTAGATCCTGGTTACCATGGTGAGGGTAGGAACGTAGATCCTGGTTACCATGGTGAGGGTAGGAGCATAGATCCTGGTTATCATGGTGAGGGTAAGAACGTAGATCCTGGTTACCATGATGAGGGTAGGAACGTAGATCCTGGTTACCATGGTGAGGGTAGGAAAGTAGATCCTGGTTGCCATGGTGAGGGTAGGAACGTAGATCCTGGTTACCATGATGAGGGTAGGAACGTAGATCCTGGTTACCATGGTGAGGGTAGGAGCATAGATCCTGGTTATCATGGTGAGGGTAAGAACGTAGATCCTGGTTACCATGATGAGGGTAGGAACGTAGATCCTGGTTACCATGGTGAGGGTAGGAAAGTAGATCCTGGTTACCATGGTGAGGGTAGGAACTGTATGAAAGGTTAACATTAGTGCAGCCCAGCTTTAACCAGACTCTCCCTCCTGCAGCCCCCTGTTAGATTGAACTTGAGATCCTTGATCTGGTAGATATATATATACATGTTTTGTGTTTAGTCTTCATGTGTATCTAGATCTGGTCTTGAAGGACTAGAGATGAAGAGCAGGTTTTGTAACTCGTGTCACCTCTTAAATAATCACATATAGAATCCTGACGGTAGGGTCAACGCTTGCTTTTAACAACCTGATAAAATGTTGTGAAAGAGTCGGCTGATAAAAAAGCAGCATGCTGGAATTCTCAGAAAAGTGTAATCTGTGGTTAATAAGTCACCTCAGCAGGTGTGTATGTCTGTGTGTGTATGTGTGTGTGTGTACAGTGGTCACGCCACCGTGTCGTACCATATGTTGTAATCCATAATCAGTCTGTGCGATGGAAGTGCTGCTGAACGTGTTGGTTTCAACGATGTCGGCTCCGGCCTGTAAATAATCCTGCAGAGAAACGGAGGTAGAGCAGGGTTAAGATGTGTTTTTAAAGGAGGAGCGACGGGTAATTAGAACATAGATGGTATGAACTCATCAGATATTGATGAGAGAACCGTTCATCACAGAGTGACTAGAGTTAGCTCACATTAAACCACCGTGGCATACGCTCGGCTACCATTGATGTTTCTCAAGGGACCCTCCTCTGCCCCGCTTCATCAACGCCCAGTCAAAGTTTGGTATCACTAGACACAAGTTATAGGACGCTTAGGTCCGCTAGCCCAACACTGGACCACCGTTGCTTTGCCAGCGTTGCACTGGCGGCAACTAAACCATGCACAAACTTCGGTGGAGCGGTTGTAAGCGTTTTACGAGCCGACATGGTGTTGTTGAAATGGTAATTGGATTGTGCCTGGGTCAAGTAAAGATTGTACCAAGCCCGGGTAGAGTGCCAATGTCTCGGCCCAGTGGACCACCATTTTGGAACTTTTACATCCTTAGATTCCTGGTTTCAGATCTCTAATGACCTGGTCACACCGCCCGAATTCCTGGAGGGTTTCTAGAACACTAGGAAGGATGCCAAATTTTGACAACGCTCGTCACTGCGGACAGAATGGGAAAAATATCAGAAACACAGGCTTTGGGTTAGGGCGGCACGGTGGCGTAGTGGGTAGCACAGTGGGCTCACAGCAAGAGGGTCATGGATTCGAGTCCCGGGTGGGGACGAGGCTTGGAACACTGGCTTTTCAGTGTGGGGTTTGCGTGGGTTTCCTCCTCCGGTTTCCTCCCACCCTCTAAAAACATGCTTGTTAGGTCGATTGGCTGGTACCAAATTGCCCCTAGAATGAGTGTGTGTGTGTGTGTGTGGATGGTTGTATGTGTGTGGCCCTGCAACAGAGCGGCGACCTGTTCGGGGTGTACCCTGCCCCTCGCCTTGAATCAGTCGGGATGGGCTCCGATACCCCCACAAGGGATAGACGGTTAAGAAGGTGACTGAGGCTTTGGGTTTGGGGTGCCCCACTGAAGCTGGCTTTGCTGTGGTAGTAGCGGGCATTGACAACGCCAAATCAAAGTTCATGGCCGGCATGGATCGCTGCTTCAACGCCCGATACCGGTCTCACGACGCCGGTAGAGCGGTTTAAAGCATTTTACAAGCGGACACGTTGTTGGTAGAACGGTGTCTGGCGTTGAAGCAGCAACCCAGGCCAGCCATGAATTATGATTTGGCGTTGTCACTATTCGATACCGCTAAGCCAACGCCCAGGTTTTCCATTTTCCCCTTTCAGTGACGAGCGTTGTCAAAATTGGCACCCCTTTCTAAGTTCAGACGGTGTGACCCGGCCTTTATTATCTCGTTTAGACGGATGGATACGATCAAACGTCTCCTACCAGGTGTATTTTATAGATAATCTCCGGCTGAGTGAGACTCAGAAGGTCGTTGTTTCCTTTTAGAGGAAACGAATGATCTCTGAACTCGTTTCCTCTGAAATCTTCCTCTGACAGATTGTGTTGCTGGATGACGGTTCCCATCGCACCATCCAGGACCAGGATCCTTTGCTGCAGCCGAGCTCGTAGCTCCTGCTCCAAAGCACACTCGTATTCTGAAGAGAGAACAAAATCATGTCAAATAAAAACATATTTGATGAGAATGAGTTTGGACTCAATTTAAACCTCTGAAGTTCTATTGTTTTCTAGTTTTTAAAGACTGTGTCTCCAAAGCCAGCTCATTTTTCAGAGCAATAATGTGACATTTTGTTTGTTGTAACATCTAACACGGTTGTTTACGTGCATGTATTGGCCCTGATGGCTTCCCATATCTGTGCACACTGTTTATTTTGACAGCGTGGGCATCATGGAGACACACACATTAGAATGGGAGCAGTGTTGTTGTATCTTTGGCGCCATTTAGTGACAAAAAATAAGAAATGCGGTAAAAAAAAAACATTAACACGGTTTATTTATTTAATTTTTTCAAGTATGGCAGGCCGGTTTAAAACGTTTAACGGCCGCATGTGGCCCGCGGGCCGTAGTTTTCCCATGCCTGGTCTAGAGTGTGGAAAAGAGAATAAGAAGCGTGTGCAGGCAGGCTGGAATGGGTGGAGAAAAGTATCAGGTGTGATGTGTGACAGAAGAGTTCACAAAACCGTGATGAGAGCGGCCATGCTGATTGGTCTAGAGACAGTGTGGTGAGAGCGGCCATGCTAATTGGTCTAGAGACAGTGTGGTGAGAGCGGCCATGCTGATTGGTCTAGAGACAGTGTGGTGAGAGCGGCCATGCTAATTGGTCTAGAGACAGTGTGGTGAGAGCGGCCATGCTGATTGGTCTATAGACAGTGTGGTGAGAGCGGCCATGCTGATTGGTCTAGAGACAGTGTGGTGAGAGCGGCCATGCTGATTGGTCTAGAGACAGTGTGGTGAGAGCGGCCATGCTGATTGGTCTAGAGACAGTGTGATGAGAGCGGCCATGCTGATTGGTCTAGAGACAGTGTCACTGAGGAAAAGACAGGAAACAGAGATGGAGGTAGCAGAGATGAAGATGCTGAGGATCTCTCTGGGAGTGACCAGGATGGACAGGATCAGAGGAACAGCACATGTTAGAGGTTTTTAAAGACTGTGTCCCCAAAGCCAGCTCATTGTTCAGAGCCAGGGTGCCCAACGATCCCGGTCTACTGGTAGCCCACAGGGCCGATCCCAAGTCGACCGCTATGTGTGTAGAAAAAAAAATCATGAAATGAAGCCATTGTTTTCAACTAAGAGATTTTAATGGTAGCAAGTGTACAGACCCACTAGAACAGGGGTGTCAAACTCATGTTCTGGAGGGCCTTTTGTATCTACACTCCTGGTCCAGCTTATTGAGTCGATGTGTCAAACTTTATTGGCTGTTGATTTCAGCTGTATTAAACCAGGAACACGTGGAAAACTTTCAGGAGGACCAGCCATCGATGACCGGTGTATAACACCCCTGATCTAGAGAGTGTTTTTTTTTTTTTTTTATAGTGACAATCTAATGACTTTATCTAGTGTTTTTGGAGTCTGTGAGGAGAAAGCACGTTGTTAAGTCTGTTCTCAATAAACACCACCTCCCGAACCATATGTGCCTGTGTATTGAACTGAATATACTATACTAGTATGCCAGTATATATGTATGTACTATCTAGTATATACACTGGTTATCCGGTTAGAGTAGGAAAGTAGATCCTGGTTACCATGGTGAGGGTAGGAACGTCGATCCTGGTTACCATGGTGAGGGTAGGAACGTAGATCCTGAGGGTAGGAACATAGATCCTGGTTACCATGGTGAGGGTAGGAACGTAGATCCTGGTTACCATGGTGACGGTAGGAACGTAGATCCTGGTTACCATGGTGAGGGTAGGAACGTAGATCCCGGTTACCATGGTGAGGGTAGGAACGTAGATCCTGGTTACCATGGTGAGGGTAGGAACGTAGATCCTGGTTACCATGGTGATGGTAGGAACGTAGATCCTGGTTACCATGGTGAGGGTACGAACGTAGATCCTGAGGGTAGGAACATAGATCCTGGTTACCATGGTGAGGGTAGGAACGTAGATCCTGGTTACCATGGTGAGGGTAGGAACGTAGATCCTGGTTACCATGGTGAGGGTAGGAACATAGATCCCGGTTACCATGGTGAGGGTAGGAACGTAGATCCTGGTTACCATGGTGAGGGTAGGAACGTAGATCCTGGTTACCATGGTGAGGGTAGGAACGTAGATCCTGGTTACCATGGTGAGGGTAGGAACGTAGATCCTGGTTACCATGGTGAGGGTAGGAACGTAGATCCTGGTCAATATACTATATATGCTAGATAGTACATACATATATACTAGCATACTAGTAAATATCTAAGTGTGTGTGTGTGTGTGTGTGTGTGTGTGTGTGTGTGTGTGTGTGTGTGTGTGTGTGTGTGTGTGTGTGTGTGTTAAGGTTTTAAAAGTTCAGTTTAGATATTTTACTTTTTTTTAACTAAATCAAACTCTAAAAAAACTTTTTAGCAAACTATAGTTTGTTTTTATTTTTTAGTAACAATAAAAATAAAATATTCTTCATTCCTTGATTGATTTTTGAGTAACTTTAGACATTTTTAAACGAGGTACTTTTTAAAGTTTAAAACTTATCTTGATGTTAAGAATATTAAATAATTAAACGTTTTATGAATTAAAACAAAATTAAAGCAACTTTTGTTTACCTTTTTCTGAAGCGTCTTCATTGCAGATGTTAGTTGGAGACATTTTTACATCCAAACGCTGAACGCAAAAAAATAAAACAGATTTTCATTAAAAATAATAGTAAAAAAAACTTTGTTTTGAAAAAAGATTAACGGAAGAATTTTCACTGCTTGTCTTCTTCTTTTCTGTGTTAAAATGCGCTGGTTAAGCATTTACTCCCCCTAAAGGTTGGAGAAAGTACTACATCAAAAGCTTTTATTTTTTAAAACTTTTTAAAAATATACATTATGTAATTATTTAATTTTATTTTTTTCTGCATTACTTTACAGTAAAATCAAATTTGAAAAATATTCTAAATTTAAAATAAAATTTTAAAATCAGTGAACAGTGATGACGTGAAGACAACATCTGTCCGCCATGTTTGTATTTCTATGGCTGAAAACAGTTTCACCATACTTTACGGTCTGTAGGTAAATCTTCCCCAGATTGAGAAATGAGAGGCTTATTGGAAAGTTTATAAAATGGAAAGTCGTTATTGTACTTCTAAGGGCTAGAAAACTTTGTTTTTACGCTCTTATTTTCTGATTAAATAATCTGTTCTGGCGTCTAACATACGTCACGTCCGGTTTCTGCTTAAAATATGTAAATATATTCATAACCATTTTAATGAAAATAAAAATGGCCTGTTATTATAATAAAATTGCATTAAAAACAATTATAAAACTAAAAATTGTATCTGTTTATATTATTTTTCAAATACACAATTTGTTTTCTAATATTTTTACACAGTTGCTTAAAGAAATCATTTCTCCAGCGGGTCTGAGGTCTTAATCTGGATCTCTTCCAAATGGGACGGAACACCTCACCAGCGAGGGATGCATCCTAAACAGGTGCCTGAGCCGCCCCATCTGGCTTCTCTCGACCTTGAGGAGCAAACAGGAAGGTAGATCCTGGTTACCATGGTGAGGGTAGGAATGTAGATCCTGGTTACCATGGTGAGGGTAGGAACGTAGATCCTGGTTACCATGGTGAGGGTAGGAACGTAGATCCCGGTTACCATGGTGAGGGTAGGAATGTAGATCCTGGTTACCATGGTGAGGCAGGAACGTAGATCCTGGTGAGGGAAGGAACATAGATCCTGGTTACCATGGTGATCGTAGGAACGTAGTTCCTGGTTACCATGGCGAGGGTAGGAACATAGATCTGGTTAACATGATGATCGTAGGAACATAGTTCCTGGTTACCATGGCGAGGGTAGGAACATAGATCTGGTTACCATGGTGAGAGTAGGAACGTAGATCCTGGTTACCATGATGAGGGTAGGAACATAGATCCTGGTTACCATGGTGAGGGTAGGAATGTAGATCCTGGTTACCATGGTGAGGGTAGGAACGTAGATCCCGGTTACCATGGTGAGGGTAGGAAGGTAGATCCTGGTTACCATGGTGAGAGTAGGAACATAGATCTGGTTACCATGGTGAGAGTAGGAACGTAGATCCTGGTTACCACGGTGAGGGTAGGAACGTAGATCCTGGTTACCATGGTGAGGGTAGGAACGTAGATCCTGGTTACCAAGGTGAGGGTAGGAACGTAGATCCTGGTTACCATGGTGAGGGTAGTAACGTAGATCCTGGTTACTATGGTGAGGGTAGGAACGTAGATCCTGGTTACCATGGTGAGGGTAGGATCGTAGATCCTGGTTACCATGGTGAGGGTAGGAACATAGATACTGGTTACCATGGTGAGGGTAGGAACGTAGATCCTGGTTACCATGGTGAGGATAGGAATGTAGATCCTGGTTACCATGGTGAGGATAGGAACGTAGATCCTGGTTACCATGGTGAGGGTAGGAACATAGATCCTGGTTACCATGGTGAGAGTAGGAATGTAGATCCTGGTTACCATGGTGAGGATAGGAACATAGATCCTGGTTACCATGGTGAGGGTAGGAACGTAGATCCTGGTTACCATGGTGAGGGTAGGAACGTAGCTTGACTTGTAAATTGAGATCTTTGCTTTTCAGAATCAGAATCAGAATGCTTTTATTGCCATGTCAGTGAAAAATATCAGAGACTAGGAACTTGTTCTGGTACTGGTGTGCAAACATATAAAATAAAAATAATAAAAATAAAATAAATAAAAATAATAATAATTTTTACAAAACTAAGAGTGCTCAGAAGAAAAAGAAAAGTAGTGCAATGTCATAGAAAATAATAGAAAATAATAAAGATAGTAAAGTGACAAGAGGGAGGTGACTAAGAGATGTGGGGATCAGGTAATAAAGTATTAATTAGACTAACGGCAGAAGGAAGAAGCTGTTTTTGTGGCGGGACGTTCTGGTCCAAATGGACCGGAGCCTCCTGCCCGAGGGGAGTCGCTCAAAAAGTCCATGTCCAGGGTGGGAAGGGTCAGCTGCTATCCGACCTGCACGCCCCCGAGTCCTGGAGACGTACAGGTCTTCGAGAGTTGGAAGGCTGCAGCCGATCACCTTCTCTGCAGAGCGCACAATGCGCTGCAGTCTGTGTTTGTTCCTGGCTGTGGCTCCAGCGTACCACACGGTGATGGAGGAGGTGAGGACAGACTCGATGATGGCTCTGTAAAACTGCACCAACATCTGGGCGGGCAGCTTGGCTTTCAGCGCTGTCTTCACCGCAACAGAACGATGCACCATCCTGGTTATTGCAGACCACGCACCGAACATTCTGTTGATCTCCCGCTCCATTCTCGTGAACTCGTGAACAAGACAATATTTTAACATTGACAGACGTTCAACATCGATTTAAATAACAACCCCTATGGATAAGATCAGAGGTGGTCGGGCAGCGCCAGGAGTAAAGAGAAGATGGAAGATGAACAAATACTTAGTATAAATATATTTAATAACGAAGGAAAAACAATCAGTTAAACGTCATATGTTTACAGAATAAATAAATAGAGAAGAGTACAGGTTTTGGCCGAAAAACTGAATTCAGAATCTTGTTCATTTTTAATCCAAAACAGGATCAATGGACCCTGCGTGCCCGGGTAATGCAGTTTTTCTGTTATTGTAGTGTTTAATTGTCTATTTTTGAGCTTTTTTTTTCCTAAATTCCAGTCCCTCTTTCTTCCTGTGTTTATATTTTGTCTTGTTCTACACTGCGTTCCAAATTATTATGCAAATGATGTTTTTGTTTGATTTTCCAAAATACTTGATGCAAATGACGATCAGCATCATTTTCAAGTCATTAGCTGTCAAATTGTATTTCAAATATTATTGAACAAACCTCCTAATGAAAACAGTATTTAAAAAATAAATGAAAAACTTAAAATGCACTGTTCCAAATTATTATGCATAACATAGTTTCAAGACTTTTTCTAGTTTATAAAGAACTGAAAATAGTAATTTGTTGAATTTACAGCAATATGAGGTCATATTCACTGAAATAAAAAGCCATTTCAATCCAAAACATCTTAACAGGTCAAGTTACATGTTAACATAGGACCCCTTGTTTGATAGCAGCTTCACAATTCTTGCATCCATAGAACTTTTGAGTTTATGGAGAGTTTCTGCTTGAATGTCTTTGCAGGATGTCAGAACAGCCTCCCAAAGTTGCTGTTTGGATGTGAACTGCCTCCCGCCTGCATCGACCTTTTGCTTGATGATGCTCCAGAGATTCTCGATAGGGTTGAGATCAGGGGAGGATGGGGGCCACACCATGAGTTTCTCCCCTGCTTCATTGGCTGCCAATAGCAGCCAATGAAGCAGAGGTACTCCTTGCAGCATGTGACAGTGCATTGTCGTCCATGAATATGATTTTGTTTCGGAAAGCACGACTCTTCTTTTGTACCATGGAAGAAAGTAGTCAGTCAGAAACTCAACATACTTTGCAGAAGTCATTTTCACACCGTCGGGGACCCTAAAGGGGCCAAGCAGATCTTTCCCTAGGATTCCAGCCCAAAACATGACTCCACCACCTCCTTGCTGACGTCGCAGCCTTGTTGGGACATGGTGGCCATACACCAACCATCCACTACTCCATCCATCTGGACCATCCAGACTTGCATGGCACTCATCAGTGAAGAAGACTGTTTGAAAATCGGTCTTTGTGTATTTCTGGGCCCACTGCAGCCGTTTCTTCTTGTGAGCATTGTTTAGGGGTGGTCGAATAGAAGGTTTATGCATAACTGCAAGCCTCTGGAGGATCCTACACCTTGATGTTTGTGGGACTCCAGGGACATCAGCAGCTTCAAATACCTGTTTGCTGCTTTGTAATGACACTTTAGCAGCTGCTTTCTTTATCCGATGTATTTGTCTAGCAGAACCTTTCCTCATTTTGCCTTTATCCACACGAACCCGTGTGTGCTCTGAATTAGCCACAAATCTCTTAATGGTACGATGATCACGCTTAAGTTTTCGTGAAATACCTAAAGTTTTCGTACCTTGTCCAAGGCATTCAACTATTTCACGCTTTTCAGCAGCAGAGAGATCCTTTTTCTTTCCCATATTGCTTGAAAATGGTGGTCTGCTTAATAATGTGGAACATCCTTCTTTAGTAGTTTTTCCCTTAATTGGACTCACCTCGCCAACAAATTATCACGGGTGTATGTGATTGATTTCAGTGATCCATAGAGCACTGAGACACAATACCATCCATGAGTTTAACTGAAAAAACACAAAATTTAATCTTTATGACACTTAAATACAATTTGCATAATAATTTGGAACGCAGTGTAGAGATTACACTCTCTTGGACTTTCCTTTCCATCGTCTTCCACTTATCCGGGGCTGGGTGGCAGGGGTAACAGCCTCAGACGGGAAGCCCAGGCTTCTCTCACCCCGGCTGCATCCTCCATCTCACCCGGAAGGATCCCGAGTCGTTCCCCAGCCAGCTGTGAGACTTAGTCTCATAGACTCTTCTGGACTTCATTATTTTATTTTGAAAACCTCAGTCAGTCTCCTTCTTATCCGTCTATCCCTCATGGGGTTCCGGGGGGTGGCAGAGCCCATCCCGGCTGATTCTCATTCTGAGAATGTGACTACTTCTCAGAACCAGCAGCACGTGAAGGAGACGGTTCAATCCCAACGGAGCAGAGGAGAAGGAGACGATCTGGAGGAGGAGCTTCGGGTCCTGTGTCCTGGCAGTTATCATCGAAATGTGTGGTCGCTCGCCAACAAGATGGAGGAACTGAAGACGCTCACTCAGACCCAAAAGGAACACATAGAGGCCAGTCTAATCTGGTTCTCCCTAAACCTGGCTTCAGGGACTCATTCCGGACTCCAAACTGTTCAGTCGCAGGGTTTCACACCGTGTGAGCTGGTGACTGCGTTACCTGACTCAGCCGGAGAAGTGAGTAACCAGCTACCAGATGTTCCCAGCAGACCCTCACTGATCGTTTGGACCGGCCCGTTTGATTCCAATAAAGTTTGTTTTGATTCAAATGAAACTAAAAGTTTTAAGGTTCCTGTTTTGGTGACGCGGCCAAACCGTCACAGTTCCAGCGTGTGTCTTCTCCGTGAGTCTGTTCCACCTCCTGCTCGTTGGAACAGAGTTCCTTCGTGTGGACTTTGACGTGCGTTCTTAAGCTTTTCTGACAGCTGAAACCTGCTCCACAGAACTCACAGCTGAGTGTTTTCTTCCCCTCGTGGATTCTCATGTGCCGCGTCAGGTTGGTCTTCAGGTTAAACTTGCGTCCGCAGCTATCGCAGCTGAACGGCTTCTCCCCGGTGTGCACCCGCATGTGCATCTCTAAGCCGGACGGAGTCTGGAATCTTTTATCGCACGAGTCGCACCGCGGGTGGCGACCGACGTGATCCAGCAGCCGTTTCTCGTCCGTGAAACTTTTCCCGCAAAACTCGCATCGGAACCACTCGTGTTCGGTGTGAACGATGGCGTGTTTGTTCAGGTTCCTCTTGTGGGCGAACCTTTTCCCGCATGCGTCGCAGCTGAAGGGTTTCTCGCCCGTGTGAGCGCGCATGTGCTTCTCAACGTACGATTTCCGGGTGAAGCCTCGCCCACAAACCTGTCGAGACATCAGGATATCTGTTGTGTAAAAATGTAAAGACGTTATCTGCTTAGCGACACGAACCAGGAAGGACGTGTGGCAGTGACGGCTGGTTAATGCAGGGCGGAAGGGAGCCACCCTCACCCTGGAAAAGTAACGTTAGTGACGTCACGTCAGACTAACAAAAAACAATTACGACAATATGTACAGAGTGTGGAAAAGAGGTGAAGAAGCGTGTGAGGCAGGCTGGAACGGGTGGAGAAAAGTATCAGGAGTGATGTGTGATAGAAGAGTTTCAGATAAAATGAAAGGAAAAGTGTAGAAAACCGTGGTGAGAGCAGCCATGCTGATTGGTCTAGAGACAGCGTGGTGAGAGCGGCCATGCTGATTGGTCTAGAGACAGTGTAGTGAGAGCGGCCATGCTGATTGGTCTAGAGACAGTGTGGTGAGAGCGGCCATGCTGATTGGTCTAGAGACAGTGTGGTGAGAGCGGCCATGCTGATTGGTCTAGAGACAGTGTAGTGAGAGCGGCCATGCTGATTGGTCTAGAGACAGCGTGGTGAGAGCGGCCATGCTGATTGGTCTAGAGACAGTGTGGTGAGAGCGGCCATGCTGATTGGTCTAGAGACAGTGTGGTGAGAGCGGCCATGCTGATTGGTCTAGAGACAGTGTGGTGAGAGCGGCCATGCTGATTGGTCTAGAGACAGTGTGGTGAGAGCGGCCATGCTGATTGGTCTAAAGACAGTGTGGTGAGAGCGGCCATGCTGATTGGTCTAGAGACAGTGTGGTGAGAGCGGCCATGCTGATTGGTCTAGAGACAGTGTGGTGAGAGCGGCCATGCTGATTGGTCTAGAGACAGTGTGGTGAGAGCGGCCATGCTGAATTGTCTAGAGACAGCGTGGTGAGAGCGGCCATGCTGATTGGTCTAGAGACAGTGTGGTGAGAGCGGCCATGCTGATTGGTCTAGAGACAGTGTCACTGAGGAAAAGACAGGAAACAGAGATGTTTGTATCAGAGATGAAGATGCTGAGGATCTCTCTGGGAGTGACCAGGATGGACAGGATCAGAGGAACAGCACATGTTAGAGGTTTTAATGTCAGAGAGGTCAGACTGAGATGGTTTGGACATGTGCAGAGGAGAGAGAGAGAGTACATCAGAAGAAGGATGCTGGGTTTGGAACCACCAGGTAAGAGGACTAGAGGAAGACCAAAGAGGAGGTTCATGGATACAGTGAAGGAAGACATGAAGATAGTTGGTGTGACTGAAGAGCATGCAGCAGATAGGGTTAGATGGAAGAAACTGACTTGCTATGGCGCCCCCTGGAACGGAATGCTCAAAGAAGAAGAAGAATAGACAAACCTCACACTGGAAGGGTTTCTCTCCGGTGTGGATTCTCACGTGTTTCTTCAGCGTGCTCTTCAGGTTGAACCGTTTCCCGCAGAAGTCGCAACCGAAAGGTTTCTCCCCGGTGTGGACCATGACGTGGGACTTCAGGCTGGACGGGTTCTGAAATCTTTTCTCACAGAAACCACACTGAGGATGGAGTTCGACGTGGATCTGAAGATGTCTCTCTTCAGTGAAAGTTTTCCCACAATACTCGCAGGTGAGTGGCTGGTCGTTGGCGTGGGCGACGTAATGCCGCTCCAGATTCCCCTTCTGGACGAATCTCTTTCCGCAGACGTCGCAGCCAAACGGTTTTTCCCCGGTGTGTCTTAAAACGTGTTTCTTTAAACTGGACGGATTCTGAAAGCGTCTGTCACAGATGTGACACTGAGGGTGGACCTCGACGTGAACCTGGAGGCTGCTTTCCTCCGTGAAGCTCTTCCCGCAGAGCTCGCAGGTGAGCGGTTTGTTTTTGGCGTGCATGACGGCGTGTCTCTCCAGGTTTCCCTTCTGCGTGAAGCTCTTCCCACAAACATCGCAGATGAATAACGACTGGCCGGTGTGTTTGGCCATGTGGATCTTTAAGTGAGACAAACACGTGAAGCTCCTCGAGCACCTCTCACACTGATGCGGTTTGTTTTCGGCGTGAACGATCAAATGAGTGTTCAGATTCTTCTTTTGCTTGAATTTTTTGCCGCAGACTTCGCAGCTGAACGGGTAGACGTTCGTGTGAACGACGGCGACGTGGTGTTTCAGATGAGAGCGAAACCGAAACGTTTTCTCGCATTGGGCACACTCGTGTTTGGGTGGAGTGTCGGAGCCGTCAGAGTGGATTCGGACGTGTCGTTCCAGATCCTCCTCGCGGCGAAACGTTTTACCGCAAACGTCACAGACGTGTGAACTCTCGCCTTCGTCATCCTCACTGTCTGGCTCTGAATTAGGCGGCGGTTCCTGCCAATCCTCATCGCCATCCTCGTCAGAAGTAACCGCTGAAGTCTCAGGTGAGTTTACGATGAGATTAAATCTGGAATCGTCTTGTTCTGTCTCCGTTTTGATTCGATGAATCGGAGAGATTTCAGTTTTCTCATCGCTGTCCTCATCCGTCTTTACGGTAACGATATTCAGGGACAAGCTGCTGATTTCTTTCTCTGATGATGGTGGACTGATCCGCAGCTCTTCCTCCTCCGTCTTTATTTGAACATGTTCCTGGTCCAGGTTGGAGCTCAGAGGAGCTTCTTCTTTTGGCACCGTCAGCTGCTGAACATCTGGAGGTAAACATGACAAACAAAAACATGAGTGTAAACAAGATAAATAAAATGTTATTTAGACCGCAGTACTGTCGTCTAACGCTTATCTGGGGCCGGGTCGCCGTGGCAACAGGCTAAGACAGGAACCACAGGCTTTTCTTACGCCGGATGCATCCTCCAGCTCACCCGGGAGGATCCTGAGGTGTTCCCTGTCCAAGTTTGAGACATAGTCTCTCAAGCAGGTTTGGAGTAGGAACATAGATCCTGGTTACCATGGTGAGGGTAGGAACGTAGATCCTGGTTACCATGGTGAGGGTAGGAACGTAGATCCTGGTTACCATGGTGAGGGTAGGAACATAGATCCTGGTTACCATGGTGAGGGTAGGAACATAGATCCTGGTTACCATGGTGAGGGTAGGAATGTAGATCCTGGTTACCATGGTGAGGGTAGGAATTTAGATCCTGGTTACCATGGTGAGGGTAGGAATGTAGATCCCGGTTACCATGGTGAGGGTAGGAACGTAGATCCCGGTTACCATGGTGAGGGTAGGAACGTAGATCCCGGTTACCATGGTGAGGGTAGGAACATAGATCCTGGTTACCATGGTGAGGGTAGGAACGTAGATCCTGGTTACCATGGTGAGGGTAGGAACATAGATCTTGGTTACCATGGTGAGGGTAGGAACGTAGATCCTGGTTACCATGGTGAGGTAAATCCAGAGCTTTGCTTTTGGGCTCAGCTCTTTCTTCACCCCGACAAATCAATGCAGTGTCCGAATTATTGCAGACGCTGCATCGATCCATCTGTTGATTTCCCGCTCTATCCTTCCGTCACTCTTGAACAAGACCCTGAGATACTTAAACTCCTCCGCTTGGGGCATGACCCTGTCCCTGACCTGCAGGGGGCATCCCACTCTTTTCCGGGTAAGGACCAAGGAGCTCTTAATTCCCATCTCGGCTCCTTCACATCAGCAGCAAATCAATCCAGCGAGCGTTGGAGATCATGGTCCGACGAAGCTTTCACGGCTCACCTGAAATCAGCCAGGATAGTCTCCAGCATCCCCAGCGACCCAATTCAGGATAAGCAGTTCAGAAGATGTAATGAAACAAATTAAATTGAAGATTAATCGTGTGACATACTGGGATCTTTGCTGCCCTGTGTCTCCTCCATGGCTGATGTGGTCTCTCCAGAGAGGCTTGGAATGGGGCCGGTTACTATCGAGTCGACCGGTTAGAAGATTCTCCATTGATTGACGACAGAGTTCATCTGAAACTATAAGAAGCAGAATTGGACAATAAGTTATTGTTTACAATCTGACATAAAAAACTGATCTTAAAATGAAGATAGGAACGAAGATGATCTACGTTCTTACCCTCACCATGGTAACCAGGATCTACATTCCTACCCTCACCATGGTAACCAGGATCTACATTCCTACTCTCACCGTGGTAACCAGGATCTACGTTCCTACCCTCACCGTGGTAACCAGGATCTACGTTCCTACTCTCACCGTGGTAACCAGGATCTACGTTCCTACCCTCACCGTGGTAACCAGGATCTACGTTCCTACCCTCACCATGGTAACCAGGATCTACGTTCCTACCCTCACCATGGTAACCAGGATCTACGTTCCTACCCTCACCATGGTAACCAGGATCTACATTCCTACCCTCACCATGGTAACCAGGATCTACATTCCTACTCTCACCGTGGTAACCAGGATCTACGTTCCTACCCTCACCGTGGTAACCAGGATCTACGTTCCTATCCTCACCATGGTAACCAGGATCTACATTCCTACCCTCACCATGGTAACCAGGATCTACGTTCCTACCCTCACCATGGTAACCACGATCTACGTTCCTACCCTCACCATGGTAACCTGGATCTACGTTCCTACCCTCACCACGGTAACCAGGATCTACGTTCCTATCCTCACCGTGGTAACCAGGATCTACGTTCCTACCCTCACCATGGTAACCAGGATCAACGTTCCTACCCTCACCGTGGTAACCAGGATCTACATTCCTACTCTCACCGTGGTAACCAGGATCTACGTTCCTACCCTCACCATGGTAACCAGGATCAACGTTCCTATCCTCACCATGGTAACCAGGATCTACATTCCTACTCTCACCGTGGTAACCAGGATCAACGTTCCTATCCTCACCGTGGTAACCAGGATCTACGTTCCTACCCTCACCACGGTAACCAGGATCTACGTTCCTACCCTCACCATGGTAACCAGGATCAACGTTCCTACCCTCACCATGGTAACCAGGATCTACGTTCCTACCCTCACCATGGTAACCAGAATCTACGTTCCTACCCTCACCATGGTAACCTGGATCTACGTTCCAACTTCACCACGGTAACCAGGATCTATGTTCCTACCCTCACCATGGTAACCTGGATCTATGTTCCAACTTCACCACGGTAACCAGGATCTATGTTCCTACCCTCACCACGGTAACCAGGATCTACGTTCCTACCCTCACCATGGTAACCAGGATCTACGTTCCTACCCTCACCATGGTAACCAGCATCTACGTTTCTACCGTCACCATGGTAACCAGGATCTACATTCCTATCCTCACCATGGTAACCAGGATCTACATTCCTACTCTCACCATGGTAACCAGGATCTACAAAGTATGTTCCTACCCTCACCATGGTAACCATCCATCCCCTGACTGGGTTACCGGAGCCCATCCCGGCTGATTGAAGGCGAGAGGCAGGATACACCCTAAACAGGTGACTAGTCTGTCTTGGGTCACACACTCATTCCTAGAAGGGAATTTTCAAGCAGCCAATCAACCTAACATGTATGTTTTTTGGAGGATTTGAGGAAACAGTAAGAAACCCTCACATACACGCGGAGAACATGCAAAATATTATCTATCTAAAAAACAAGACGTCATAACACCACCCGTTACCATGACAACACCTGCCTGCTTTTACAAAAACAATAATAAAGAACCAGATTTTGTTGTTAAATCCTCTTTTTGTGAATGTGTTGCATCTAAAATGGATTCTAATGGTTGCTAAGCAACATTTCTAGTTATTAATTAAATGTTTTTTTTTTTTTATCTTACCTCCTGACAGAAAAAAAAATCTGTTTTTTTTTTCTTTCTGTTTCTTTGGTTTGACTTTTATTTTCTTCCCCTCAGAAAACAGCGATGGAAACATTAGTTCCGCTTCTAGTGTTTCGTTTCAGGATCTCAGATTTGGAAACACTGATCTCGTCCTCTATGTTGTTTTGTTAATTATTCAACCACACTTTATGGATCACCGTTCTGTTATTAAGATTGTTTTTAAATAAATAGGTATTTAAATAAATCCACACTGCTCTCACATGTCATTCTCTCTGTCACCACAGGATGTCGCTCTTCTACCATTTCCTTACTCTTTTTTTTTTACTTTTAAATCTTAATTTTTTATTATTATGTTGTAATTAAATGATGACCAATCAGCATCTAGTAACAATGATTTTATTTAATTATTGTCTATAAATGTTTGAAAAATGATTTAATGAAAACAAAGATTTAATTTGTTTAAATCATGTATCGATCATTAATAAAATCAATGGGAATTTAAATTCAAACGGTTTCCAAACAGAAAGAGATGAAAAACAATTATTTTTGTGTGTTTTTTAGGGTAAAAAAGAAAATTTTCTAATTAGTTTAAAATCATTTTAATCTTAATTAAATTAATCAGTAAAAGAAATGAAAAAACTTTATGAATAAGTTTCAGAAAAAGAACAAAAATAAAGATAAAAAAACAAGGATTTGTTTTATTTATAACTTTTTTATCCAATAATTAGTTTAAAATTCATTCATTTTTATCGTCTTTTGAACCTCTGACTCCACGTTCAGGGGTCTCAGCGGGTCACAGGAGGCTTTGGCCTAGTGGTAGAGACACCGTCTTTCACCCGGGAGAACCTGGTTCGATTCCCGCTGGGCCCAAGCCCTCGTGGGAACAAAGAAAAGACATGAAAGAAAAGAAAAGAAAAACCCTGGAAGAAAAGACAAGTGGGGTCCTCGGGGTTTCGGAGCCTATCCAGATTGCTTCAGGCGAGAGGCAGGGGACACACTGAGTGGGTCACTGGTCTGTAGCAGGGTCACACACACACACACTCATTCCAAGCAGCCAATCAACGTAACATGTATGTTTTTGGAAGAAACCAGAGAAAATCCACACATACACAGGGGGAACATGCAAACTACACACAGAAACCCTAGTGTTTCAATCCTGTCTCTACCTGTGACCCAAACCCCCTGACCTCCTTTCTGTGGAGGAGATCCAGAGGCAGACTCTGGACCGGCTGGAGAGACTATGTCTCCCAGCTGGACAGGGAACACCTCAGGATCCTCCTGGGTGAGCTAGAGGATGCAGCCGGGGTGAGAGAAGCCTGGGCTTCACGTTTGAGGCTGTCGCCCTGCGACCCGGCCCTGGGTAAACGGAAGAGCCTCCACCAGGAAGGCTGGCTACACTCCTGTGGATCTTAAACTTCTTTACCTAGAGTCACTGGAACATCCAGCTGCTTGGAGATGCTGTTAAAGCGTTCACTTTTAACAGGCTTGACTAGGATTTCAGGTCGAGAGAACCCAGGTGGGTTGGTTCGGGCATCTTGTTAGGATGCCTCCCTCGCTGGTGAGGTGTTTCGGGCACGTCCCACCGGGAGGAGACCAAGAGCAGACCCTGGATCTGCTGGAGAGACTGTCTCACAGCTCGGGAACAACTCGGTATCCTCTTGGGTGAGATGGAGGATGCAGCCGGGGTGAGAGAAGCCTGGGCTTCCCGTCTGAGGCTGTCGCCCCGGCGACCTGGCCCTGGATAAGAGGAAGCCGACAGAACAGATCTCCCTGGACGACTCTACGTCCCTCTGGTCCATTTTGAGGGTGAAACATTCGAACCTTTTGAGCCAGTTTGGCGAGGGGGCATCGATGCTTCACCGTGGCACCGTGTTTAAACACACCTCTACTTACACACATTCATACCTACACACAGACACGCTGGTCAGGGATGAAACAAATACATTCCTCATGAGGAAGTCGTCTTTGTGGGGTCGGAGTGTGTGTGTGGAGCCGCCCACACACACACACACACACACACACACACACACACGTTCACCTCCTCCAGCTGGATCCCGTCACCAAAACAGCCAGCGAGGCACAAACCATAGAAGAAAAGACGCCAGGAACAAAGAGGAAGGAGGAAGAAGAGTCGGTGGGAGCATCATGGTGAGGAGAATGCCCACTCCCACACTCACATTCCATCTGTTCGGGACCCCCACATGGTGGGAAGAGATTCTCCACCATCGTCCTCTTCATCAGCTCAACTTTTTTGGGATGAAAATGTAAAAATTTTCCACTGAATAAAAGATTTTGGAGCAGGAATCAGAGATGAGACCTTCTCTCTGGGTTGGAGTGGGCTCTCATCACGGATGAGCCAGGTTGGAGTGGACCATCCTCTGAATTTATTCATGATCCTGCTGCTGTGGCACAGCTCACCCTGGAAGAGTTCTACCAGATCCGGATCAGAGACCTGGCTCCTCATACCTTCATTGTTCTCGTTCTCGGTCACGTTTTCAAATCAACAGAAGTGTCACGGTTGACTCGTTCCGTCGTCTTCCGTTTACCTAGGGCCGGGTCGCCGGGGCGACAGCCTAAAACGAGAAGTCCAGGCTTCTCTCACCCCGGCTGCATCCTCCATCTCACCCGAAAGGATCCCGGGGTGTTCCCTGTCCAGCTGTGAGACATAGTCTCTCCAGCAGGTCCAGTTTCTGCCTCTTGGTCTCCTTCCTGGTGGGACGTGCCCAAAACACCTCGACAGCGAGGCGCTCAAGAGGCACCCTGACCAGATGCCTGAACCACCCCATCTGGCTTCTCTCAACCTGGAGGAGGAGTGGCTTGACACCGAGCTTCTCCTGGATGGCAGAGCTCCTCACCCGATCTCTGAGTGAGAGCCCAGCCACCCTGCAGAGGAAGATCATTTTAGCTACTTGTATACACGATGTCATTCTTTCGGTCAACACCCACAGCTGGTTACCATGGTGAGGGTAGGAACATTGATCCTGGTTACCATGGTGAGGGTAGGAATGTAGATCCTGGTTACCATGGTGAGGGTAGGAACATAGATCCTGGTTACCATGGTGAGGGTAGGAATGTAGATCCTGGTTACCATGGTGAGAGTAGGAATGTAGATCCTGGTTACCATAGTGAGGGTAGTAACGTAGATCCTGGTTACCATGGTGAGGGTAGGAACGTAGATCCTGGTTACCATGGTGAGAGTAGGAATGTAGATCCTTGGTTACCATAGTGACAGTAGTAACGTAGATCCTGGTTACCATGGTGAGGGTAGGAACGTAGATCCTTGGTTACCATGGTGAGGGTAGGAACGTAGCTCCTGGTTACCATGGTGAGGGTAGGAACGTAGCTCCTGGTTACCATGGTGAGGGTAGTAACGTAGATCCTGGTTACCATGGTGAGGGTAAAAACGTAAATCCTGGTTACCATGGTGAGAGTAGGAATGAAGATCCTGGTTACCATGGTGAGGAACGTACCATGGTGAGGGTAGGAACGTAAATCCTGGTTACCATGGTGAGGAACGTAGATCCTTGTTACCATGGTGAAGGTAGGAACGTAGATCCTGGTTACCATGGTGAAGGTAGGAACATAGATCCTGGTTACCATGGTGAGGGTAGGAACGTAGATCCTGGTTACCATGGTGAGGGTAGGAATGTAGATCCTGGTTACCATGGTGAGGGTAGGAACGTAGATCATCGTTACCATGGTGAAGGTAGGATGACGACAGCCCACATCCTCTTCAGGATTCGAACCCCCGTCTCACTCTGAGGCCACACTGTGAGATCATAACCTTCACTCAAAGAGATATTTATAGATTTATTTTACATGTTTTTTAATGAAATCAGCAGATTTTCTTTCTTTCCAGGCCTCACAGAGACCTCACAGCTAGAAGGTCAGGGGTTAGAAGTGGGAACAAGGTTTTGAAAACTGTTTTTTTTGTGTGTAGTTTACATGTTCTCCCTGTGTATGTGTGTGTTTTCTCTGGTTTCCTCCAAAAACATAGACAGGTTTAAAGTGATATTACCCTGGTATAGGGTGAGGTTAACCTGGTTTAAAGTGGTATTAACCTGGTATAGGGTGAGGTTAACCTGGTTTAAAGTGGTATTAACCTGGTATAGGGTGAGGTTAGTCAGGTTTAAAGTGGTATTAACCTGGTATAGGGTGAGGTTAGTCAGGTTTAAAGTGGTATTACCCTGGTATAGGGTGAGGTTAGTCAGGTTTAAAGAGGTATTAACCTGGTATAGGGTGAGGTTAGTCAGGTTTAAAGTGGTATTACCCTGGTATAGGGTGAGGTTAGTCAGGTTTAAAGAGGTATTAACCTGGTATAGGGTGAGGTTAGTCAGGTTTAAAGTGGTATTACCCTGGTATAGGGTGAGGTTAGTCAGGTTTAAAGTGGTATTACCCTGGTATAGGGTGAGGTTAGTCAGGTTTAAAGTGGTATTACCCTGGTATAGGGTGAGGTTAGTCTGGTTTAAAGTGGTATCACCCTGGTATAGGGTGAGGTTAGTCTGGTTTAAAGTGGTATTAACCTGGTATAGGGTGAGGTTAGTCAGGTTTAAAGTGGTATTACCCTGGTATAGGGTGAGGTTAGTCAGGTTTAAAGTGGTATTAACCTGATATAGGGTGAGGTTAGTCAGGTTTAAAGTGGTATTACCCTTGTATAGGGTGAGGTTAGTCAGGTTTAAAGTGGTATCACCCTGGTATAGGGTGAGGTTAGTCAGGTTTAAAGTGGTATTACCCTGGTATAGGGTGAGGTTAGTCTGGTTTAAAGTGGTATCACCCTGGTATAGGGTGAGGTTAGTCTGGTTTAAAGTGGTATTACCCTGGTATAGGGTGAGGTTAGTCAGGTTTAAAGTGGTATTACCCTGGTATAGGGTGAGGTTAGTCAGGTTTAAAGTGGTATTACCCTGTTATAGGGTGAGGTTAGTCAGGTTTAAAGTGGTATTACCCTGGTATAGGGTGAGGTTAGTCTGGTTTAAAGTGGTATCACCCTGGTATAGGGTGAGGTTAGTCTGGTTTAAAGTGGTATTAATCTGGTATAGGGTGAGGTTAGTCAGGTTTAAAGTGGTATTACCCTGGTATAGGGTGAGGTTAGTCAGGTTTAAAGTGGTATTACCCTTGTATAGGGTGAGGTTAGTCAGGTTTAAAGTGGTATCACCCTGGTATAGGGTGAGGTTAGTCAGGTTTAAAGGGGTATTACCCTGGTATAGGGTGAGGTTAGTCTGGTTTAAAGTGGTATCACCCTGGTATAGGGTGAGGTTAGTCTGGTTTAAAGTGGTATTAACCTGGTATAGGGTGAGGTTAGTCAGGTTTAAAGTGGTATTACCCTGGTATAGGGTGAGGTTAGTCAGGTTTAAAGTGGTATTACCCTGTTATAGGGTGATGTTAGTCAGGTTTAAAGTGGTATTACCCTGGTATAGGGTGAGGTTAGTCTGGTTTAAAGTGGTATCACCCTGGTATAGGGTGAGGTTAGTCTGGTTTAAAGTGGTATTAATCTGGTATAGGGTGAGGTTAGTCAGGTTTAAAGTGGTATTACCCTGGTATAGGGTGAGGTTAGTCAGGTTTAAAGAGGTATTAACCTGGTATAGGGTGAGGTTAGTCAGGTTTAAAGTGGTATTACCCTGGTATAGGGTGAGGTTAGTCAGGTTTAAAGTGGTATTACCCTGGTATAGGGTGAGGTTAGTCAGGTTTAAAGTGGTATTACCCTGGTATAGGGTGAGGTTAGTCAGGTTTAAAGTGGTATTACCCTGGTATAGGGTGAGGTTAGTCTGGTTTAAAGTGGTATCACCCTGGTATAGGGTGAGGTTAGTCTGGTTTAAAGTGGTATTAACCTGGTATAGGGTGAGGTTAGTCAGGTTTAAAGTGGTATTAACCTGGTATAGGGTGAGGTTAGTCAGGTTTAAAGTGGTATCACCCTTGTATAGGGTGAGGTTAGTCAGGTTTAAAGTGGTATCACCCTGGTATAGGGTGAGGTTAGTCAGGTTTAAAGTGGTATTACCCTGGTATAGGGTGAGGTTAGTCTGGTTTAAAGTGGTATTAACCTGGTTTAGGGTGAGGTTAGTCTGGTTTAAAGTGGTATTACCCTGGTATAGGGTGAGGTTAGTCTGGTTTAAAGTGGTATCACCCTGGTATAGGGTGAGGTTAGTCTGGTTTAAAGTGGTATTAACCTGGTATAGGGTGAGGTTAGTCAGGTTTAAAGTGGTATTACCCTGGTATAGGGTGAGGTTAGTCAGGTTTAAAGTGGTATTACCCTGTTATAGGGTGATGTTAGTCAGGTTTAAAGTGGTATTACCCTGGTATAGGGTGAGGTTAGTCTGGTTTAAAGTGGTATCACCCTGGTATAGGGTGAGGTTAGTCTGGTTTAAAGTGGTATTAATCTGGTATAGGGTGAGGTTAGTCAGGTTTAAAGTGGTATTACCCTGGTATAGGGTGAGGTTAGTCAGGTTTAAAGAGGTATTAACCTGGTATAGGGTGAGGTTAGTCAGGTTTAAAGTGGTATTACCCTGGTATAGGGTGAGGTTAGTCAGGTTTAAAGTGGTATTACCCTGGTATAGGGTGAGGTTAGTCAGGTTTAAAGTGGTATTACCCTGGTATAGGGTGAGGTTAGTCAGGTTTAAAGTGGTATTACCCTGGTATAGGGTGAGGTTAGTCTGGTTTAAAGTGGTATCACCCTGGTATAGGGTGAGGTTAGTCTGGTTTAAAGTGGTATTAACCTGGTATAGGGTGAGGTTAGTCAGGTTTAAAGTGGTATTAACCTGGTATAGGGTGAGGTTAGTCAGGTTTAAAGTGGTATCACCCTTGTATAGGGTGAGGTTAGTCAGGTTTAAAGTGGTATCACCCTGGTATAGGGTGAGGTTAGTCAGGTTTAAAGTGGTATTACCCTGGTATAGGGTGAGGTTAGTCTGGTTTAAAGTGGTATTAACCTGGTTTAGGGTGAGGTTAGTCTGGTTTAAAGTGGTATTACCCTGGTATAGGGTGAGGTTAGTCTGGTTTAAAGTGGTATTAACCTGGTATAGGGTGAGGTTAGTCTGGTTTAAAGTGGTATTAACCTGGTTTAGGGTGAGGTTAGTCTGGTTTAAAGTGGTATCACCCTTGTATAGGGTGAGGTTAGTCAGGTTTAAAGTGGTATCACCCTGGTATAGGGTGAGGTTAGTCAGGTTTAAAGTGGTATTACCCTGGTATAGGGTGAGGTTAGTCTGGTTTAAAGTGGTATTAACCTGGTTTAGGGTGAGGTTAGTCTGGTTTAAAGTGGTATTACCCTGGTATAGGGTGAGGTTAGTCTGGTTTAAAGTGGTATTAACCTGGTATAGGGTGAGGTTAGTCTGGTTTAAAGTGGTATTAACCTGGTTTAGGGTGAGGTTAGTCTGGTTTAAAGTGGTATTAACCTGGTTTAGGGTGAGGTTAGTCTGGTTTAAAGTGGTATTAACCTGGTTTAGGGTGAGGTTAGTCAGGTTTAAAGTGGTATTACCCTGGTATAGGGTGAGGTTAGCCTGGTTTTAAGTGGTACTAACTTGGTTTAGGGTGAGGTGGTGAGCTATAAGGACGATGTTACCCGTCTGGATGAAGTCTAACTGTGTCTTAAAAGCTGCAGCATCAGTTCCTGCTCCTGGTTAATGATTACCAGACTCCTGAATGGACCTGATGGATCTGCTGAGACAGACGAGCTGGTTTACACACACAGGACAAGACGGGGTGACAACACGTCAGCCGGAACGGCCCGCTCTGAAGGCCAGGAACCCAGTCAGCGAGGGACACAGACAAACAGGAAGGAAGGAGGAAATATTCCTGCTTTCTCGGCTCATTTTTTAAGACTTTACATTGATTGATAGGTTTAAACTGAATGGATCCATCTTTGTTTTCTTCTTTGAGTTTTTTTTTTCTGATTTCGTCTCCTCGGTTAAAATAATCGGACTTTGTTTGGTGGTAAAATATTCCTGGTCAGGCCCGAGGCGTCTCATTGCTGTAGGGAAACGTCCTACTGGATCAATTCTCTCTGCTCATAACTTATCAGAGATCAATATCCGGAGCTTTCAGATGGTTTTATGTTGCAGGATGGATTCAGACACAAAGTCTTTAAACAGCTCTGTTTAAAAAAACAACGAAATCCTGAAAGAATCAAATAAAACCTTCTAAAATGAAGTAAAAAATCATTTTTATAAATGTTTACACTTTAAAAAAAAGATATTAGTGTTTGAAACAAACTTAGACCCTCCTTCTCGGTGAGGAATCAAATCATTCCTGGACATAATCCTTCATTCTGGAATATTTCTTCCTTCCTAATCCTGCCATGTTCTCGAAACCAGGACACTTTGTTTGGTCGTACCAGCCCATCAAAGCCTGGTCCCACCAGACTTCAGGAGTTAAGCAGGCTGGGTGTGGGCTGTACTTGGATGGGAGACCGCTGGAACCCCTGGTGCTCCAGTGGGACAGTCAGACCCATGGTACTCAGGTGGGACGGTCGAACCCCTGGTACTCCAGTGGGACGGTGGGACCCCTGGTACTCCAGTGGGACGGTCGGACCCCTGGTACTCCAGTAAAATGGTCGGACCCCTGGTACTCCAGTGGGACGGTGGGACCCCTGGTACTCCAGTGGGACGGTCGAACCACTGGTTCTCCAGGGTCTGCCTCTCGGTCTCCTCCCGGTGGGACATGCGCAAAACACCTCACCAGCTCGCTCGGGGAGCATCCTGATGAAATGCCCGAACCATCCCATCTGGCTTCTCTCGACCAGGAGGAGGAGCGGTTCGCTACTGAGCTCCTCGCGGATGGCAGAGCTCCTTACCTGATCTCTGAGCGAGAGCCCAGCCACCCTGTGGAGGAAGCTCATTTCGGAGGCTTGCACACGCGATCTTATTCTTTCGGTCATAACCCACATCTGGTTACCATGGTGAGGGTAGGAACATAGATCCTGGTTACCATGGTGAGGGTAGAAACGTAGATCCTGGTTACCATGGTGAGGGTAGGAACGTAGATCCTGGTTACCATGGTGAGGGTAGGAACATAGATCCTGGTTACCATGGTTAGGGTAGGAACGTAGATCCTGGTTACCATGGTGAGGGTAGAAACGTAGATCCTGGTTACCATGGTGAGGATAGGAACGTAGATCCTGGTTACCATGGTGAGGATAGGAACGTAGATCCTGGTTACCATGGTGAGGGTAGGAACATAGATCCTGGTTACCATGGTGAGGGTAGGAACATAGATCCTGGTTACCATGGTGATGATAGGAATGTAGATCCTGTTTTTTTCTGGCCTCACTTTGATCCGTGTTTCTTCTTCTTCAGTAACTTTTTTTTATCTCTTCTAAATTTCATCCTTAACGGAGAAAACAAATCATCTGCACCTGCGTCTCATCATTAAGAACAATTACAGCATTTATTGAATTTGGGGTCCACCAGAGGACGGTTTTACGTCTGGTGTTACGGTGAATCCGATCCAGCTGCCTTCACACCGTTCCCATCATTACAGCAGCTTTACTGGGATTTAATTACATTCCTTCATTTGCTTCTCAAAGCTTCAATTAAAGCTCAAAAAAAGAGCTTTCAGATTTTCCCCTGCCAAGTTCAGATAACATCACGCTGAAAATCACAGACATTTATCATCGTTTTACTAATGACTGACTGCAGAGGACGCCTTCAAACTTTATCCACAACACTCCATCCCGGTCATGATCGTGTTAGTCTAACTTTAGAAAGATTTTAACACAGATTTTTAACGCGTTCACATCATTTATCAGAATTTTGTTTGTCTTTGGTTCGTCTAAAAAAAGAATATTTCCACCTGACCCAAGTGGAGGAGTTTAAGTATTTTGGGGTCTTGTTCACGAGTGGGGAAAGGATGGAGAAGGACAGGCGGATCAGTGCAACGTCAAGAATAACTAGGACGCTGCATCGGTCCGTCGTGGTGAAGAAAGACCTGAGCCGAAAAGCAAACCTCTCTATTTACAAGTCGATCTTCATCGATCCTCCTGGGTGAGATGCAGGATGTAGCCGGGGTGAGAGAACCCTGGGCTTCACGTCTGATGCTGGTGCCCCCACGACCCAGCCCTGGATAAGATTTTTCGTCAAAAAATGCAGCGCAGATGCGAAAAAACGCTAAGTTGGCGCCCTGACAGGTCCCAGATTTCGATGGTTAGATTATCTGGAAGGGACGGGATGACGCGTTCTGGGCATGTGCAGAGACGCAGTCACGAATCTTGATAGAATGGGTTGATTCAAGGCGAAAGGGAGGGTACACCCCGAAGAGATCGCCAGTCCGTCACGGGGACACACACACACATACACACACACACACACACACACACACACACATACACTCACACAACCATCCACACACAGTCATTCCGAGGGGGAATTTAACAGCGGCCAATCAACCGAGCATGCATGGTTTTGGAGGGTGGGAGCTAACTGGAGAAAACTCACACATACACGGGTAGAACATGCAAACTCC
Organism: Neostethus bicornis; assembly: GCA_902685375.1. Taxonomy (NCBI): domain Eukaryota; kingdom Metazoa; phylum Chordata; class Actinopteri; order Atheriniformes; family Phallostethidae; genus Neostethus; species Neostethus bicornis. The sequence goes on from LR738559.1 coordinate 1,376,014, forward strand.
ACACAGAAAGACCAGTGTTCCAAACTTGGTCCCCACCCCTGACCTTCTTGCTGTGTGGCCACTGTACTCCCATTGGAGTAAAAACCAACAGCCTGTCAGTCATTCCAACGTCCTGTTTTTTTGGGGGGGTTTTTTGTCGCTTTTAGAACAAAAAACAATCAAAGTGAATCTCAAGGTTTGTTTTTCCAAAGAGTTGCTTTAAAAACTCTTTGATTGTGCCTTTAACCTCTTAACATCCACTGACCCGCCCACGGTACGTTTGTGGGTTTTTGTTTTTTCTTCACTCATAAAGACACTTATTCTTTACTCAACTCCACTAAGTTATACCTCGTTTTAAAGCTAAGACTTTCAAGAAAACGATCATAGCATCCATTCTTATGTTTTCACTAGTTTCAAGAAGAAATAGCAAACTATTCGCAAACAAAATCAAACTGTTTGGAGCGCATTTCTCACCTATGATCCAGTCGTAATGGGCTGAGACGGGTTCGATCTTCATGTGATTGGTCTCATTTTGTCCGTAACAATCCACAGAATAACTATATAAAATTGTATTTTCTCAAAAGTAAACCAGTTTGGAGAAAAACTCCAGAAAACGTGATTTTGTTTTCTGCGAGAAATAGTAGCGGTCGCGTTCCAATCTCCATAATAACTGCCTAGCTGTGTTTTTAAGTTCATCCTGGGTATGTTTCTTTTCTTTACGAAGTTATCTACAAACTGAGACGGTTCGCAAAATATTCCGATAAAGAGTTTGTTTTTTACAAGGCTTTGAAAGAAGCAAGCGCTTCTCCTCCAGCTAACAGCACTGCTAGCATGTTAGCTTCTAGCAGGCTAACGACGTCACTTAAAAATATATGATTAGCCTATAAAGAAAGCTGATACTTCCACCTTCAAAACGAGGGGATTGGTTCAAAACCGGACCAATAGAATCGCGTGTATTTCAACTGCGTAACGGAAAATTTTATCAAAACAAACGGCGCCATTTTGTGCGTCATGACGCGAATGAGGAGCAGACACTGAGTGAGTGAGGTGGTCACAGATTGAAAGATTTTTTAGTTTATTTTCAACTTTTTTTTTTAGCAAACTATATTTCTGGGGTTTTGGAACATATTTTTTATCCGAAATTTTTTTATTGTGCATGATTTTTATGAAAAAAAATTATAATTACAGCAAAAATTATGTAAATAAAAAAAAAAAATAATAAAAAAAAAAAAAGGAAAAAAAAAAGATCTGTGGGAGGTTTTTAAAGTCACAGAAACACTAATATGCATTTTTTATGACTAAAAAGGTGATAAAATGGCAAAAATTCAATTTGTTGCTTGTTCAGATTAGACATTTTTATACTAAAAGGTCAATAAATCAAAAACTTTTGTACCTAGAGATCTGAAACTTTACACAGTTGTTGTCATACACAACAGATCATTTATCCAGTTGTATATTTCATTTCTTGTGCATAATTTTTATGGAAAAATTTATAATTACAGTAAAAAATATTAAAATATACATTTAAAAAATTATGAAAAAAAAATATCTGTGGGATGCATTCAAAGTCACAGAAACACTAATATGCATTTTTTATGACTAAAAAAGTGATAGAATGGCAAAAATTCACTTTGGCACATTTTGGCACAGATTTGGACAGCTTGTGCCGAATGGACACTTTTTATAGTAAAAGGTCAATAGGTCAAAAACACTTGTACCTAGAGATCTGAAACTTTACACAGTTGTTGTCAACAAGATTTTTGTCATACAAATGGAAGGAATTATGCCTACTAAGAAGTATGTCTTGGCTAGGGACATTGGAAAATGAAAAAAATTAGGCGAGGCTAAAATTCTACAATTTTTTTTATGTTTGAACTACTGTAGGATAGGCTCTGAAATTCTGACACTCTCCATGTACATATCTACAGAAACTAGAAGGTCTAAGCTTTATTTTGATGTATAGTACAAGCATGTGACTTGAAAGATGCTGCTGTAATAAGCAATGGCATTTGGGTATGTCCAACTATTGTGCACAGCCCGAAAATAGGTGGGTGTTAAGAGGTTAAGTCATGAACGTGTCAGAGATGGATGTCTTTTAGACGGAGCAGGAGTTTTTATTTCTTCCACGTGACACCTCAGCTGGATGTTTAACCAGCGACTTTCTGACTGAGCGGCATTCAATTACCAGCGATGTTATCAGCCTGGAGGTTAGGGCCTCGTCTAATTCACTCCTACTGCGTTGTCACAACATTAGGACCCCCCTCCGTACTCCCACCTGCTCCCCCTCCGCTGCCCAAACACCGAGCGTCTGATAATCAGGCCTGATTAGGATGTGTTCCACACCTCGCCGGCTAAATGAAACCAGGAGAGCTTCTCCTACGCCGCTCTAACAGCATTACAGCGGCTACCATTCCCTATCAATTTTATTCTGAAGGAAACACGAGACTTTCCAGCGTCATTAGTGAGCGGACGTAATCTCATAACTGATGACAGGGATGTGTGCTCGGCCAGATTACATCCAAGCTGATTAAAAGTCAACTTTTCAGACTTCTTATGAGTGCGAGTTATTAGCATTTAGCCGCTAATTAAAGCTGTGTTTGTTTCCAGGAGGTCAAAGGTTGCACATTTATCACAGGGAGGTGTCAGATGGAGTGAGTGGGCGAGCTAATGGAGAGAGGGAGGAAGGCTAGGCTAAAAAAAAAAAAAGAGGGGAGAAAGGGTTAAAAAGAGGAAAAATGGATCCCGGCTGCATCCTGCGGCTCATCCAGAAGGATCCGGAGGTGTTCCCTGTCCTGCTGTGAGACATAGTCTTTCCAGCAGGTCCGGGGTCTGACGCTTGGTCTCCTCCTGGTGGGACATGTCCGAAACACCTCACCAGTAAGGCGCTTGGGAGGCATCCTGACTCCGAAGCCGAGGAACGTAGATCCTAGTTACCATGGTGAGGGTAGGAACGTAGATCCTGGTTACCATGGTGAGGGTAGGAACGTAGATCCTGGTTACCATGGTGAGGGTAGGAATGTAGATCCTGGTTACCATGGTGAGGGTAGGAACGTAGATCCTGGTTACCATGGTGAGGGTAGGAACGTAGATCCTGGTTACCATGGTGAGGGTAGGAACGTAGATCCTGGTTACCATGGTGAGGGTAGGAATGTAGATCCTGGTTACCATGGTGAGGGTAGGAACGTAGATCCTGGTTACCATGGTGAGGGTAGGAATGTAGATCCTGGTTACCATGGTGAGGGTAGGAACTTAGATCCTGGTTACCATGGTGAGGGTAGGAACATAGATCCTGGTTACCATGGTGAGGGTAGGAACGTAGATCCTGGTTACCATGGTGAGGGTAGGAACGTAGATCCTGGTTACCATGGTGAGGGTAGGAACGTAGATCCTGGTTACCATGGTGAGGGTAGGAACGTAGATCCTGGTTACCATGGTGAGGGTAGGAACATAGATCCTGGTTACCATGGTGAGGGTAGGAACGTAGATCCTGGTTACCATGGTGAGGGTAGGAACGTAGATCCTGGTTACCATGGTGAGGGTAGGAACGTAGATCCTGGTTACCATGGTGAGGGTAGGAACGTAGATCCTGGTTACCATGGTGAGGGTAGGAACATAGATCCTGGTTACCATGGTGAGGGTAGGAACGTAGCTCCTGGTTACCATGGTGAGGGTAGGAACGTAGATCCTGGTTACCATGGTGAGGGTAGGAACGTAGACCTCCCGTAAACCCGATAGGAGGTGTGACTGTTTAAACATTATTTTCACATCAAAAACAAGTGGTTTTCTATCACGTCTGTCACTCCTTGGCTGCCCGCTGGAGGGCGGCGGGGGTAGGAGACACGCTGAAGTATGGGTGTTTGATTGGGGTGGTCCTGGTCGAGTCCACGCAACCCCCTCACTCCTGTCTTTAGCTGGAGTTTTGAAGGGGTGAATGGGGGAAAGCAGCTTGGGAGAACGGAGAGGGTTTGTTTGATGGGGAAGGGGTGTAGGTTATACGAGGTGGTAGGATTGGGCAGGGTTGCAGGTGAGAGATTAGAGGAGGGTCAGTGTGGGTGCAGCTGTGGGTCTTTGGGCTGCCTGGACCAGGCACCTGCCTGGACCGGGCGCCTGGTCGAGCTTTGGGCTGTGGTGGTCCTGCTGGGCCTCTAGCTGGAGCCCTGATTGGGCAGAATGGGACTACTTTGCCATGGGGAGAAACGCTCTCCTCTAGTCTTCGGTTCGGGTTCAGACACCCCATGGGCATAATGGACGTCTTACAAACGTCACGTCTGGTCCCAACCAGACGGGTCCTGCCCACCGTAGACCAAGCAAACCCCAGCGCAGGGAGGTCAGACTGTTCCTCCACCCTGCGTTCAGATGGATGGATGAGTCAGAGTGATGAATGTGTGTGTGAGACCACCCTCTTTTTTTCTCTTCGTGTTTCCTCGTCTCTCTCGTCGACTCTTCTGGAATAAAATGTAAATAAATGAACGATTTATTTTCATCAAAGAAGGAAAATATCTTTCCATCCGTTTATCGAGGAGCGTGGAAGCGAGGGAGAATATATGGAGGTAATAATCAGACCCCTCATCCCCCCCGCCCGACTCCCTCCACCCGACTCCCACATGAGTGATCACAGAGTTTATGCCCAATCAGCTCTGATGGAATCTTCTTTATTCTTCATCCATTTCCTTCCAAACAAACTCAATCTGACCCCCAGATGAAATCAGGTGTTTGTTTGGTTCATTATCAGGTTGGTCAGGACGTCACTGTCCTGACAGCCTCCCTCCCAAAAAAGAAAAACTCCGGGCTGATTCAAAGCAAGAGGCAGGATACACCACGAACAGGCTGCCAGCTTATCGCAGGGCCACACACACACTGCTTCATTGTGTATCTCAGATTTCTGTCCCGATCCGTCGTCTTCCATTTATCCAGGACCGGGTCGTGGGGGCAACAGCCTCACACGGGATGCCCAGGATTCTCTCATCCCAGCTCCATCCTCCAGCTCACCCTGGAGGATGGAGCTGGCTGCCCTGCGATAAGCTGGCAGCCTGTTCGTGGTGTATCCTGCCTCTTGCTTTGAATCAACCCGGAGTTTTTCTTTTTTGGGAGGGAGGCTTTAAGGACACCTCAGAAGGATCCTGAGGTGTTCCCTGTCCAGCTGTGAGACAGTCTCTCCAGCAGGTCCCGGGTATACCTCTTGGTCACCATGGTAACCAGGATCTACGTTCCTACCCTCACCATGGTAACCAGGATCTACGTTCCTACCCTCACCATGGTAACCAGGATCTACGTTCCTACCCTCACCATGGTAACCAGGATCTATGTTCCTACCCTCACCATGGTAACCAGGATCTACGTTCCTACCCTCACCATGGTAACCAGGATCTACGTTCCTACCCTCAACATGGTAACCAGGATCTACGTTCCTACCCTCACCATGGTAACCAGGATCTACGTTCCTACCCTCAACATGGTAACCAGGATCTACGTTCCTACCCTCACCATGGTAACCAGGATCTACGTTCCTACCCTCACCATGGTAACCAGGATCTACGTTCCTACCCTCACCATGGTAACCAGGATCTATGTTCCTACCCTCACCATGGTAACCAGGATCTACGTTCCTACCCTCAACATAGTAACCAGGATCTACGTTCCTACCCTCACCATGGTAACCAGGATCTACGTTCCTACCCTCACCGTGGTCATCAGCTGTAGGTGGTCGCCGAAAGAATAAAATCGCGGATACAAGCGGCCGAAATGAGCTTCGTCCGCAGGCCTCCTTTCACTCAGAGATCGGGTGAGGAGCTCTGCCATCCAGCCGCTCCCCCTCCAGGTTGAGAGGAGCCAGATGGGGTGCCCGAGCGCCTCACTGGTGAGGTGTTTCTGGCACGTCCCACCAAGAGGCAGACCCCACACCGTGGACCTGCTGGAGAGACTATGTCTCACAGGTGGACAGAGAACACCTCAGGATCCTCCCGGGTGAGCTGGAGGATGGAGCTGGGATGAGAGAAGCCTTGGCTTCCGGTCTGAGTCTGTTGCCGTGACGACCGGGCCCCGGATAAACGGAAGACGACGGAACGGAACAGTCATATCATGTGACCATGATGTCGACCGATCTGCTGAAGGAAACAGAAGCGTGTGAAGTTTTGGTTTCGGTTTCACATCGACGGTCGGGGTTAGAGGGTGGGGTGGACGTAATGGGAGGGTGACGTGTCGGGTGGTATTAATAAATCCTTGTTTATCTGTCGGTGGGTCGGAGGTGTAAACGTTCCTTAGATGAGCCAAATGGAACAGAAACACGGGCTAAGTTTAGATGTGAAAAGATGCATATTTACTCACCACCCACAGTTTACATGCACCGCTCTGACTCTAGAGGCCCACGCTGAGCGAAATGTCACCCAAACGCATGGACACACACACACACACACACACACACACACACACACACAGCTGTGGGTGGGAAAGGAAATCCCCTCTGTAGTGTGTGACAGCTCCTGCTATGACTGTGTTTGTACCATTAAAC
>LR738559.1:1390000-1450000 GCA_902685375.1 Neostethus bicornis
ATTCAGGTCTTTAATATGAGCATGGTGTGTGTGTGTGTGTGTGTGTGTGTGTGTGTGTGTGTGTGTGTGTGTGTGTGTGTGTGTGTGTGTGTGTGTGTGTGTGTGTGTGTGTGTGTGTGTGTGTGTGTGTGTGTGTGTGTGTGTGGGAGTGTGTCTAGAAGATAAATGACCTTTGGTCAGACACCGGTCTCCACATTAACAAACACATGATGTTTTTTTTTCTCTTTTTTCTTACTTAGAATAAAAGATTCTGATTTTCTTGCTGAAGAACTTCCGCTTATCCGGGGTCGGGTCGCCACGGCAACAGCCTCAGACGGGAAACCCAGGCTTCTCTCACCCCGGCTGCATCCTCCAGCTCACCCAGGAGGATCCTGAGGTGTTCCCTGTCGAGCTGTGAGACATAGTCTCTCCAGCAGGTCCAGGGTCTGACTTTTGGTCTCCTTCCTGTGGGACGTACCAGAAACATCTCACCAGCGAGCGCTCGGGAGGCATCCTGACCAGATGCCCGAACCACCCCATCTGGCTCCTCTCGACCTGGAGCAGGAGCGGCTTGACACTGAGCTCCTCCCGGATGGCAGAAATCCTCACCCGATCTCTGAGTGAGAGCCCAGCCACCCTGTGGAGGAAGATCATTTCGGCCGCTTGTGTCCACGATCTCATTCTTTCGGTCACCACCCACAGCTGGTTACCATGGTGAGGGTAGGAACGTAGATCCTGGTTACCATGGTGAGGGTAGGAACGTAGATCCTGGTTACCATGGTGAGGGTAGGAACGTAGATCCTGGTTACCATGGTGAGGGTAGGAACGTAGATCCTGGTTACCATGGTGAGGGTAGGAACGTAGATCCTGGTTACCATGGTGAGGGTAGGAACATAGATCCTGGTTACCATGGTGAGGGTAGGAACATAGAACCTGGTTACCATGGTGAGGATAGGAACATAGATCCTGGTTACCATGGTGAGGGTAGGAACGTAGAACCTGGTTACCATGGTGAGGATAGGAACATAGATCCTGGTTACCATGGTGAGGGTAGGAACGTAGATCCTGGTTACCATGGTGAGGGTAGGAACGTAGATCCTGGTTACCATGGTAAGGGTAGGAACGTAGATCCTGGTTACCATGGTGAGGGTAGGAACGTAGATCCTGGTTACCATGGTGAGGGTAGGAACATAGATCCTGGTTACCATGGTGAGGGTAGGAACGTAGATCCTGGTTACCATGGTGAGGGTAGGAACGTAGATCCTGGTTACCATGGTGAGGGTAGGAACATGGATCCTGGTTACCATGGTGAGGGTAGGAACGTAGATCCTGGTTACCATGGTGAGGGTAGGAACGTAGATCCTGGTTACCATAGTGAGGGTAGGAACGTAGATCCTGGTTACCATGGTGAGGGTAGGAACATGGATCCTGGTTACCATGGTGAGGGTAGGAACATGGGAGTTTGCCCGACCAGTCTACATGTGTTTTATGGAACTGTAAAAGGCATTCGACCGTGTCCCTGGGGACTCGTGTGGCGACTGAGTCTCGGAGCCCTTGGTACGGGCTGTCCGGTCTCTGTACGACCGGAGCCAGATCTTGGTCCGTACAGCCGGCAGTATGTCGATTCCATTTCCAGTGAAAGTTGCTGAATCTGATCTTTTATTTTGAAAGTGTTCGGATGTGGATGAGGCCAGAAAAGACATGTTTCAAAGGGAGTTTTAGTCCCTGGATGGACTGGGTTTTAGGTTCAAGACGTGTCACACACATTGCTTCTGCTTCCCACTCACTCGGAATTCCTCAGTTTTTACTGTGCTGTCACCCGCGAACGCCCGCTTGTGGAAGCAGAAGGACAAGGATGAGGTCCACAAGCGGAGGGACCCAAAAAGGAATATCCAACATTTTCATCCGTCTGTCTAAGTATAGATTTCATAGATTAAATACGTATCTATACGTCCTAAACGTTCCCATCCACCATGTCCGGTTAATCCTGGAAGAACTCTTTCTAAAACAATCAGCAGAAATAATCCTATTCTCTGTGAATCTCGGCTTCCTTTGATGGTCAGTGTGAATAGAAGAAAAAAAGCCACCTACACCAAATTAGAAAGAAAAACAGAATCCACCCACGGCGTGAGCAGAAGAAAGAGAATCTGCTGGCCAAACAGAGCATCTCCCACATGGTCAGCCTCACCAGATCCTGGGTGACAGGAGGAATCTGAGGGTGGGTGGACAGTGATGGCTCCTAAAGGTGGGGACACAATGAAGATGGGGAGCTCAGGAGTCACTGTACCATCAGCACTTTTCATTCATCCATCCACACCTCTCACCAGCCACCACTCTGAATGAAGACAATCCTCAGGGTTTCTTCTTCTACTTTTAATTTGAAGAAACGCTGTTGGGAAAAAGTCACACATCAGATGTTAAAAAGTGTCTCATTTATAATCAAACATACCCGGATTAATCCGTCCAGATGAACGCTCCACCCGGCCAGAAGCACTTGTTAAATAAAACAGAGATGATCACCATCATGTCCTGCCCTCAGCCCTCATTTGGTACACCTGGTCCCAATCCCAGGTGTGTCTTGTTTTCCTTTGGACTATTTAATCCCTGGTGTTCCTCTCTTCCCGGCTGGAGTATTCGTCTCCAACCGCTGGGACTCCTGGTGTACCCTGCCTTCCTGCTGAGCTTCTTCCTTCTGGTTCCCCATTACCCTGCTGAGCTTCTACACCTGGTCATCTTAGTCACCCAGTCGAGCTCCTGGTCCCCTCGACGTCCAGCCAGGGTCTCCTTCTGGTCGAGCCCATCCCTCTGGTCCCCTCGACGTCTAGCCGGGGTCTCCTTCCAGTCGAGTTCCATCCCTCTGGTCCCCTCGACGTCCAGCCGGGGTCTCCTTCTGGTCGAGCCCATCCCTCTGGTCCCCTCGACGTCTAGCCGGGGTCTCCTTCCAGTCGAGTTCCATCCCTCTGGTCCCCTCGACGTCCAGCCGGGGTCTCCTTCTGGTCGAGCCCATCCCTCTGGTCCCCTGGACGTCTAGCCGGGGTCTCCTTCCAGTCGAGTTCCATCCCTCTGGTCCCCTCGACGTCTAGCCGGGGTCTCCTTCTGGTCGAGCTCCATCCCTCTGGTCCCCTCGACGTCTAGCCGGGGTCTCCTTCTGGTCGAGCTCCATCCCTCTGGTCCCCTCGACGTCCAGCCAGGGTCTTCTTCTGGTCGAGGTCCATCCCTCTGGTCCCCTCGACATCCAGCCGGGGTCTCCTTCCGGTCGAGCTCCGTGCCTCTGGTCCCCTGGACGTCCAGCCGGGGTCTCCTCCCGGTCGAGCTCCATCCCTCTGATCCCCTCGACGTCCAGCCGGGGTCTCCTCCCGGTCGAGCTCCATCCCTCTGATCCCCTCGACGTCCAGCCGGGGTCTCCTTCCAGTCGAGCTCCACCAACCATGACAGACTAAATGCTATTTTTAAGATGATTTTATGGAGTTTTTTTGGTTTGTTTTTGTTGTGCATTTTTCTCATAATTTTTTTCTAAATTTTAACACCCCAGTCAACCATTGAACCCGATCCCCCGTCTCCATTTCCCTTTCTTCCCCCTCTTTTCCTACCTTTCCTGTCCCCCCTGACCACCTCGTTCTCTATGCTCTCTGACTAGCTCCACAAACATTTCTGCATCTGTGGGCGAGACAGAAGGAGAACAGGCTGGAGTATCTGGGCCGCTTCCTCGGCCGGGTTCCTGGAGGCGGACGACAAGAATTCCTGAAAATGTGAAACATTCAGAAGAAGCTTTTTAATGTTGCTGCTCGTGAAACGCTGGTAGTGTTCTGGAGGGACTTTGGAGCTTCTGTAGTGACTGAGCTATTGTTATGAAGCACGGTGGCATCAATGGTCCACTGTGAAGGTCATCATATGACGGGCTTTGTTAGCAGCTCACAGACGCAGTTTGATGGAGGATAATAGCAGCGTTGAGAGCTTTAGAGGAACAACTCATTCACATTCAGTATGTTTGAAGAAGTCAGACCAACTGTGATCAGATGGTGACAACATGAATCCATTCTTTTAATAACTTCCATGACCTTTAACTCGATGATAAACAGGCGCTCTCCATCGGGTTCTTCACTGATTCAGTCACGTTTATGAGGGTATTTGAAGGGTTAAATTGATCAGCAGGTCCTACAGGTGAAGAACAGTTCTTCACCTGGGGCCGGGTCAACGGGGGAACAGCCTCAGATGGGAAGCCCAGGCTTCTCTGACCTGTCAGCATCCTCCAGCTCACCCAGGAGGATCCTGAGGTGTTCCCGATCAGCTGTGGAACATAGTCTCTCCCGCAGGTACATGTTCTGCCGCTGGGGCCGGGATCGGTGGGGAGAGTGGCCATCTTGGTGTCAGAGTCCATTAACCATTTAGAATGATTGGCTTCCAGGTCAATCTACGCTCCTACCCTCACCATGGTAACCAAGATCTACATTCCTACCCTCACCATGGTAACCAGGATCTACGTTCCTACCCTCACCATGGTAACCAGGATCTACGTTCCTACCCTCACCATGGTAACCAAGATCTACATTCCTACCCTCACCATGGTAACCAGGATCTACGTTCCTACCCTCACCATGGTAACCAAGATCTACATTCCTACCCTCACCATGGTAACCAGGATCTACGTTCCTACCCTCACCATGGTAACCAAGATCTACATTCCTACCCTCACCATGGTAACCAGGATCTACGTTCCTACCCTCACCATGGTAACCAGGATGTAGGATCCTACCCTCACCATGGTAACCAGAATCTACGTTCCTACCCTCACCATGGTAACCAGGATCTACGTTACTACCCTCACCGTGGTAACCAAGATCTACGTTCCTACCCTCACCATGGTAACCAGGATCTACGTTCCTTCCCTCACCGTGGTAACCAGGATCTACGTTCCTACCCTCACCATCTTAACCAGGATCTACGTTCCTACCATCACCATGGTAACCAGGATCTATGTTCCTACCTCACCATGGTAACCAGGATCTACATTCCCTCCCTCACCATGGTAACCATGATCCATGTTCCTACCCTCACCATCTTAACCAGGATCTACGTTCCTACCTCACCATCTTAACCAGGATCTACGTTCCTACCTCACCATCTTAACCAGGATCTACGTTCCTACCCTCACCATGGTAACCAGGATCTACATTCCCTCCCTCACCATGGTAACCATGATCCATGTTCCTACCCTCACCATCTTAACCAGGATCTACGTTCCTACCTCACCATCTTAACCAGGATCTACGTTCCTACCCTCACCATGGTAACCAGGATCTACATTCCTTCCCTCACCATGGTAACCAGGATCCATGTTCCTACCCTCACCATCTTAACCAGGATCTACGTTCCTACCCTCACCATGGTAACCAGGATCTACGTTCCTACCCTCACCATGGTAACCAGGATCTACGTTCCTACCCTCACCGTGGTAACCAGGATCTACGTTCCTTCCCTCACCATGGTAACCAGGATCTACGTTCCTACCCTCACCATGGTAACCAAGATCTACATTCCTACCCTCACCATGGTAACCAGGATCTACGTTCCTACCCTCACCATGGTAACCAGGATCTACGTTCCTACCCTCACCATGGTAACCAAGATCTACATTCCTACCCTCACCATGGTAACCAGGATCTACGTTCCTACCCTCACCATGGTAACCAAGATCTACATTCCTACCCTCACCATGGTAACCAGGATCTACGTTCCTACCCTCACCATGGTAACCAGGATGTAGGATCCTACCCTCACCATGGTAACCAGAATCTACGTTCCTACCCTCACCATGGTAACCAGGATCTACGTTACTACTTTCACCGTGGTAACCAAGATCTACGTTCCTACCCTCACCATGGTAACCAGGATCTACGTTCCTTCCCTCACCGTGGTAACCAGGATCTACGTTCCTACCCTCACCATCTTAACCAGGATCTACGTTCCTACCATCACCATGGTAACCAGGATCTATGTTCCTACCTCACCATGGTAACCAGGATCTACATTCCCTCCCTCACCATGGTAACCATGATCCATGTTCCTACCCTCACCATCTTAACCAGGATCTACGTTCCTACCTCACCATCTTAACCAGGATCTACGTTCCTACCCTCACCATGGTAACCAGGATCTACATTCCCTCCCTCACCATGGTAACCATGATCCATGTTCCTACCCTCACCATCTTAACCAGGATCTACGTTCCTACCTCACCATCTTAACCAGGATCTACGTTCCTACCCTCACCATGGTAACCAGGATCTACATTCCTTCCCTCACCATGGTAACCAGGATCCATGTTCCTACCCTCACCATCTTAACCAGGATCTACGTTCCTACCCTCACCATGGTAACCAGGATCTACGTTCCTACCCTCACCATGGTAACCAGGATCTACGTTCCTACCCTCACCGTGGTAACCAGGATCTACGTTCCTTCCCTCACCATGGTAACCAGGATCTACGTTCCTACCCTCACCATGGTAACCAAGATCTACATTCCTACCCTCACCATGGTAACCAGGATCTACGTTCCTACCCTCACCATGGTAACCAGGATCTACGTTCCTACCCTCACCATGGTAACCAAGATCTACATTCCTACCCTCACCATGGTAACCAGGATCTACGTTCCTACCCTCACCATGGTAACCAAGATCTACATTCCTACCCTCACCATGGTAACCAGGATCTACGTTCCTACCCTCACCATGGTAACCAAGATCTACATTCCTACCCTCACCATGGTAACCAGGATCTACGTTCCTACCCTCACCATGGTAACCAGGATGTAGGATCCTACCCTCACCATGGTAACCAGAATCTACGTTCCTACCCTCACCATGGTAACCAGGATCTACGTTACTACTTTCACCGTGGTAACCAAGATCTACGTTCCTACCCTCACCATGGTAACCAGGATCTACGTTCCTTCCCTCACCGTGGTAACCAGGATCTACGTTCCTACCCTCACCATCTTAACCAGGATCTACGTTCCTACCATCACCATGGTAACCAGGATCTATGTTCCTACCTCACCATGGTAACCAGGATCTACATTCCCTCCCTCACCATGGTAACCATGATCCATGTTCCTACCCTCACCATCTTAACCAGGATCTACGTTCCTACCTCACCATCTTAACCAGGATCTACGTTCCTACCCTCACCATGGTAACCAGGATCTACATTCCCTCCCTCACCATGGTAACCATGATCCATGTTCCTACCCTCACCATCTTAACCAGGATCTACGTTCCTACCTCACCATCTTAACCAGGATCTACGTTCCTACCCTCACCATGGTAACCAGGATCTACATTCCTTCCCTCACCATGGTAACCAGGATCCATGTTCCTACCCTCACCATCTTAACCAGGATCTACGTTCCTACCCTCACCATGGTAACCAGGATCTACGTTCCTACCCTCACCATGGTAACCAGGATCTACGTTCCTACCCTCACCGTGGTAACCAGGATCTACGTTCCTTCCCTCACCATGGTAACCAGGATCTACGTTCCTACCCTCACCATGGTAACCAGGCCTTACGTTCCTACCCTCACCATGGTAACCAGGATCTATGTTCCTACCCTCACCATGGTAACCAGGCCTTTCAGTATAAATCTCACTTGTGGCTTCAAACAACCTGGACTGAATGATGCCATGACTAGATGCCACCATGACTCGATGCCACCATGGCTCGTTAAACGGTTCTAAAATCTTTTTGGTAAAGTGTTCAAAGTTTCCCCCCAGAGAAACGAGTCATTCTTCGATGCCCCTTCGTCTGACTCCGTTCAGGACATCAGTGACACACTGGATCCATGTGTGAGGTGGAAGATCACTCCCTGGAACCCTCAAACTTTTAACTCCATAACTCTTCCTTTAAAGCGTCTCTCCTGGCATCATGACTGACCGCTTTGTTTCACCGTCCGTCGGCTCCGACATGAAAGCTGGAGAAATGCTCTGATATGGCTCCAAGCCGAGCAGCAGAAAGAAAGAGACGGATGAAAGAGGCATGAAACCTCCAGCGGACAGACGGCCTTCTATCGCGCAGGCTTCGGGGGTCACACTTTAAAGTTCCCCACTGTGTGACGCGCTGATTCCCCAGAGGAGGAACACCTCACTGGTGAGACGTTCAGGAGGCACGCTGGCCAGATGCATGAGGGTCTTTACACCCAAATCATGCCTACTTCTAAGCAAATGGAGGGATTTCTGGAGGTGGTAGAGTGGCACAGGAAAGGAAGAAGCTGGCGTTGGCCGATGGGAAGACGCAGGGAAACGAAAGCCTGAAGTGAGGGCAGTGAAATGAAGCATTTGAAGCAGCGAAGAAACAAATAGAAACCTCAAGTTTCGGGTGGGGACGGGGCTTGGAACACTGTCCTTTCTATGTGTAGTGTGCATGTTCTTCACGTGTATGTGTGGGTTTTCTCTGATTTCCTCCAAAAACATACATGTTAGGTTGATTGGTCATGACATGATTGGCCCCTAGGATAGAGCGTGTGTGTGTGGCCCTGTCACTGACTGGCGACCTGTTTGGGGTGTACCCTGCCCCTCGTGTTGAATCAGTTGAGATGGGCTCCGGTGCCCCCGACAGGGATAGACGGTTCAGAAGGGGACTGACTGGCATAAAAATCGGTGATAAGAAAAAAGGACCACATCATGGAAACGAGGATTAATAAAGACCCAGAGTTGGCGGGCTGTGAACTCTACGGCTCTTCAAAATGCCCAGGTGACGAGAGGGAGACCCACAGACCAGAGCCTGAAAGACGAGGGACGAGAGACCGGGTTGGGAAGGCAGAGAGTCCTGCTGCCAGACTCGTTTATTCACTCCTCTAAAGTCGAACCATTTCTTTTTTATTTCACTGACAGACCAACAGTCTGGCCACCTGAGAAGGGTGTACCCTGCCTCTCATCTGTAACTAGCCATGATCACTCCGGCCCTCTCGTGACCCGAACAGAGATAAGGGACGTGTCTATCACTGTCTCCATGGTGACCGCCTCCTACTGTCTGTAGCCTGTGGGCGACCAGGTTGTCCACCTGAGATTTGTTGCTGGTGTTTTTACTAGAATTTCATGGCTTTGAGCTGAAAAAAAAAAACCTTTCGTGGCCAAAGATTGACGCAAATCTGAGGCCCGTAATCTCCTCTTGATGCTCCACGCTCTATCTGAGGGAGAACCAGGATATTCATTTGGGATTATTCTTCTACACACCTTCAGACCCCTCTCTGCCCACCTTTCTCCATCCTGTCCTGCACACACACACCCTGAGCAGTGATAAAACTGATGGATAATCTTTGTGTGATCAGGTTGTTGGAGTGTTAGACACACACGTCAGACACACACTCTGACATAAAGCGACAAACAAGATCGTTCCATATTTCACTGACCGTAATTATCTGTCCCTCATCGGTGGGACGTCGACCTGATCCTAGAGACGAGTTCTGACAGGATGTCACACACACACACACACACACACACACACAAAGCAAACTTTTTAAATGTCTCTTTCTTGACACAAGCCAGCGGTTCATTGGTTAATCAAGCAATCATATGGCAGCATCATGAGGACAGCTGGACCAATCAGGAAGTCCAATCCGTTCCGTTGTCTTCCGCTTATCCAGCCTCAGGCGGGAAGCCCAGGCCTCTCTCACCTCGGCTGCATCCTCCAGCTCACCCAGAAGGATCCCAAGTCGTTCCCCGGCCAACTGTGAGACATGGTCTCTCCAGCAGGTCTGGGGTCTGCCTCTTGGTCTCCTCCCAAAACATCTCACCAATGAGGCGCTTGGGGGGCATCCTGACCAGATGCCCGAACGACTCAATCTGGCTTTTCTCAACCTGGAGGAGGAGCAGCTCAATACCGAGCTCCTGCTGGATGGCAGAGCTCCCTTACCCGATCTCTGA
Source organism: Neostethus bicornis (assembly GCA_902685375.1). Classification (NCBI taxonomy): domain Eukaryota; kingdom Metazoa; phylum Chordata; class Actinopteri; order Atheriniformes; family Phallostethidae; genus Neostethus; species Neostethus bicornis. The sequence continues at coordinate 1,399,905 of LR738559.1, forward strand.
GTGAGAGCCCTGCCACCCTGCAGAGGAAGCTCATTTCGGCCGCTTGTATCTGCGATCTCATTCTTTCAGTCACCATCCACAGCTGGTTACCATGGCATGGGTAGGAACTAGATCCTGGTTACCATGGTGAGGGTAGGAACGTAGATCCTGGTTACCATGGTGAGGGTAGGAATGTAGATCCTGGTTACCATGGTGAGGGTAGGAACGTAGATCCTGGTTACCATGGTGAGGGTAGGAATGTAGATCCTGGTTACCATGGTGAGGGTAGGAACATAGATCCTGGTTACCATGGTGAGGGTAGGAACGTAGATCCTGGTTACCACGGTGAGGGTAGGAACATAGATCCTGGTTACCATGGTGAGGGTAGGAATGTAGATCCTGGTTACCATGGTGAGGGTAGGAATGTAGATCCTGGTTACCATGGTGAGGGTAGGAACGTAGATCCTGGTTACCATGGTGAGGGTAGGAATGTAGATCCTGGTTACCATGGTGAGGGTAAGAACGTAGATCCTGGTAACCATGGTAACTATCACAGACTGATGCCGCATGAAAAAAATCACACTATCATCTTCTTTCAGGCGAAAAAATAAGAATGAGATTAAACATAAAAATGAGAGAAGCAAAAAAATAAATGTGGATCTAAAATATCTAGTTTTTCATTTAATTAAAAATCAATCAAACCCTGTGTTTTTCTATTTTTATGATATAAATGATTTTCTTTGAATTTTATTGGTCGATCCACAGCATTCATCTCCTCTCGGTTTGACTCTTAGGTTAAAACGACCCTTTGTGACCCTTCAGTGAAAACTCATCCCATCCTTCTGCTGTGTAATCCTAACAGGCCAAGGCTAAGAACAACCTGGCATTAGAATAGAACCTGAGTACCAGACAGGAGAGCTGGCATGGCTGAATGAAACCATAGATCACTGTGCCCGTGGCCGCCCCCGTGTGGAACCTCTGCTAACTGTTCCTCCCCCAGTTTCTCATGGTGGAAAGTCCCTCTGTGGGTGAAGAACATCGAGCGGAATATTCTTTCCGTTTTGTCTGCTCTAGATCCTCCTCTCAGAGGTTCAGAACTGGAGAGGTTCTGATGGTTAGTCTGGGTGGGTGTGAGGGGACCCTGAGACCGGTGAGGCTCCGTTGGAACCACCCTGAGCAGAAGATTTCAGATTGAAGATAAACCCACCTCAATGGAACTCAATGAAAGGGGAAAACCGAGCAGGTTTATAAATCCCAAATTAATAGACGGGAATACCAGGAAATGGACACAGCAAATGTCATAAGGTCACTTGTACCATGGTCACTGGAGGTGTTCCCTGTCCAGCTGTGAGATATTGTCTCTCCAGCAGGTCCAGGCCTACCTCTGGGTGTCCTCCTGGTGGGGCGTGCCCGAAACACCTCACCAGCGAGGGAGGCATCATAAACAGATGCCTGAACCATTCCATCTGTTTTCTCTTGACCTGGAGGAGCAACGGATCTACTCCTAGCTCCTCCCTCTATGTCTGAGTAAGAGACCAGCCACCCTGCAGAGGAAGATCATTTCAGCTACTTGTATCCAGGATCTTGTTCTTTCGGTCTCCACTCACAGCTGGTTACCATGCTGAGGGTAGGAACTTAGATCCTGGTTACCATGCTGAGGGTAGGAACTTAGATCCTGGTTACCATGGTGAGGGTAGGAACGTAGATCCTGGTTACCATGGTGAGGGTAGGAACGTAGATCCTGGTTACCACGGTGAGGGTAGGAACATAGATCCTGGTGACCATGGTGAGGGTAGGAACATAGATCCTGGTTACCATGGTGAGAGTAGGAACGTAGATCCTGGTGACCATGGTGAGGGTAGGAACGTAGATCCTGGTTACCATGGTGAGAGTAGGAACGTAGATCCTGGTGACCATGGTGAGGGTAGGAACATAGATCCTGGTTACCACGGTGAGGGTAGGAATGTAGATCCTGGTTACCATGGTGAGGGTAGGAACGTAGATCCTGGTTACCATGGTGAGAGTAGGAACGTAGATCCTGGTTACCATGGTGAGGGTAGGAACATAGATCCTGGTTACCACGGTGAGGGTAGGAATGTAGATCCTGGTTACCATGGTGAGGGTAGGAACGTAGATCCTGGTTACCATGGTGAGGGTAGGAACATAGATCCTGGTTACCATGGTGAGGGTAGGAACATAGATCCTGGTTACCATGGTGAGGGTAGGAACATAGATCCTGGTTACCATGGTGAGGGTAGGAACGTATATCCTGGTTACCATGGTGAGGGTAGGAATGTAGATCCCGGTTACCATGGTGAGGGTAGGAACGTAGATCCCGGTTACCATGGTGAGGGTAGGAACGTAGATCCCGGTTACCATGGTGAGGGTAGGAATGTAGATCCTGGTTACCATGGTGAGGGTAGGAACGTAGATCCTGGTTACCATGGTGAGGGTAGGAACGTAGATCCTGGTTAGCATGGTGAGGGTAGGAACGTATATCCTGGTTACCATGGTGGACCAATGAAGACCATGCAGCATCCTAATTATTGCAGACGCTGCACCGATCCGTCTGTGGACCCTCACTCGTCCTTTTTAATAATTTTAATTTCTTATTTGTCTTTTGAAAAGTTTTTTTTTTTTTTTACAACATAATAAAATTAATCTTAATTAAACATTTTATTTGCTTTGTTTTGACTCTAAAAATAGATGTTGTTATTTCCGGTATTCTTTTTTAAAACCATGACCACGTCTTTCTTTCCTTTCGTGTTTATTTTCTCTATAAATAACCATCAGGATTTAAATAGAACTCACTTCTAAATCTAGTTTTTTTTCCTAAAGCATAAGCAAATGATCTCCGTGAGTAAATTCCACTCATTTACATCTGATTCTTTTACATCCGGAAACAAAGCCAAATAAGGACATAGGTTGGTTTTAAAAAAAACGGATTAAAATCCTTTTATGGTTTTATGTGTTTCTTCTTCCTATGATTTAAAAAATAAAAGCATACATTATCTTATTTTAATGAATTATAAAAGCGTATAAAATTAATATGAAACATTTTTTAAATTATTAGTATTATTATGGGATGTCTGGGGGTTTTCCAGCCCCTCCCTCTTATCACCGCCCCGCCCTTATAGGGCTGATGACGTCATCAGGAGGATCCCTATATAAAACCGATCGGAGCGCTTTTTACACTTTTCAGCAAACTTTGATCGTGAGGAGATGTGCGCATGCGCGGCTCAGTTAGCTTTTTAAGCTGATGAAAAGATAAATTAAATTTTTAAAAACTTTTTTTTATTATTTTTTTTCCTCCATGATGACAGCTAAAGCAGTGGAGAAGCTTCCTCTCAGTCTGGATGCTCTGTATGCAGTGGATGAGATGAACCCCTCCTCAATCAACATGTACCCCCCAAACACAGAGATGGTCACCTATGAGCAGATGGCAGCAGGTAAACACACACCCACAACAACACAGCCAACCCATGTTGGCATTTATTTTAAGTTTGGGGTAAATTCTATAAACATATTCTTATTTATGACCCTCCTCTTCAGGGTGGCAGGGGTCCCTCAGACCTCTGCCATCCAGGAGGAGCACGGAGTAGAGCCGTTGCTCCTCCAGGTGGAGGGGTGCGGGCATCTGGTTAGGATGCCTCCCTCTCTGGTGAGGTGTTCCGGGCTCGTCCCACCAGGAGGAGACCCAGAGTCAGACCCCTGGACCTGCTGGAGAGACTATGTCTCACAGCTGGATGGAGAACACCTCAGGATCCTCCCGGGTGAGATGGAGGGTGCAGCCCGGGTGAGAGAAGCTGTTGCCCCCGCGACCCGGTGGCACCTGATAGGAGGAAGAACGGAACGGAAAAAAATTTAAAAGACGTTGTTTAAAGTCATTTAAATAGAAATCAGTAGAAAAAAGTTAGTGATATTTCAAAATAAAATCAATTTATTTTAATAATTTACAAATAAGAGTTTAGTTTAAATGTTTATGTATAAATTTTATTATAAATCTATAAATATTTTACATCTTTAAATATTTAAAATGAACCTTTATTTTTAATTTATTAAAAAAAATTAATCTTATTTTGAAATATCACTGACTTTTTTTCTACTGATTTCTATTTTAATGAGTCTAAATTAGTTGTTTTAATTTTTTTTTTTTCATCTTCTGAACCGCTCATTCTTAATGAGATCACGGGGGAAAACTAGAGAAAACCCACACATACACGGGCAGAACATGCACATCCCAAACAGAAAACAATGTTTCAAGCCACGTACCCACGCCGAGACTCAAACCCCTGACCTTCTTGCTGTGAAACCACTGATCATTTAAAAAATTACTGTTTAAATGAGCAAAAAAAAAATCACTTTTTTGTTGTTTGAATAAAAATAAATACGTTGATCATTAATTGTTGGTCAAACTGTGGTCTGAGGACCAAATGAGGTCGTTAAGATTTTTAACAATACATTAAATTTTATCAACTTTTTCAATGTAATTCCAGTTTTTTTTTCAGACGCTTTAATTTGTTAAAATTTTCGTCATTTGTTTAAAAAAAAATAATAAAACCTTCTGATTTTTTTCTCCAACATTTAAGATATTTTTGTAAATTTTCTTCGTCAAAAAATTATTTACCAGATTTTTTTAACCCATTTTATCTTTTTATTTAAATTTATTTCATTAAAAATCACTTAAAATTAAAATCAAATCAATTTAAACGACGTAATTCAAACAAAAAATAAGAGTCAAATTTATTTTGAAAATCTAAACAGAAAATATTCACTTTTCATTTAAACAATTGAAATTGAAGCTTTTATTTTTTAAGTTTCTGATAGAGATTTTTTTTAATCTGATGTGGGTTCGGACCCTCATGACGGGTCCCTGGTGGCGGCCCCTCAGTGGCCCCTCACTAGCCCCTCAGTGGCCCGTCAGTAGCCCCTCAGTTGCCCCTCAGTGGCTCCTCAGCGGCCCCTCAGTAACCACTCACTTGCCCCTCAATAGCCCTTCAGTTGCCCCTCAGTAGCCCCTCAGGGGCCCCTCACTAGCCCCTCAGTGGCCCGTCAGTAGCCCCTCAGTGGCCCCTCACTAGCCCCTCAGATTTCTGCACCTGTTGAATATAAACCAGCCTCACATCCGTTTTTTTTTCTCTACAGAGGGTCTCATTGGAGCAGACCTGAGCGTGGACAAGCCCCTCCCCTCCTACCCGAGCAGCTTCTCTCAGACCCCCTCCCACAGAAACCAGACCTTCACCTACATGGGAAAGTTCTCCATAGACTCTCAGTACCCTGGTACCTGGAACCCTGAAGGGGTCATCAACATCGTGTCTGGGATTTTTAACGTGGCACAGCCCCCTCCTCCTCCACCACCCACCTCCTCAGCATCCTCCTCACCCGCATCCTCAGCATCTCCAAATCACTTCACCATGGCAATGCAGAGCCACCAAGCCGAGCATCACCACCTGTACTCCCCACCTCCTCCTTACAGCTCCACAAGCTGCGGGGAGGGGTACCAGGATCCCTCCGCCTTCCTCTCCACCTCTTACCCACCACCACCTCCTCCATCGTACCCCTCCGCCATCATCCCGGACTACACCGGGTTTTTCCAGCCAGCGTGCCAGCGGGACGCAAGCATCCAGGACAGGAAACCCTTCGTTCCGTGCCCTCTGGACACCTTCCGTGTGGCCCCTCCTCTCACCCCACTCAACACTATCAGGAACTTTACACTAGGAGGTCCAGATGTGGGGCTACCGAGGCTGTCCTCCTCCTACAGCCCCCAAAACCTCCCACTCAAACCCATCCTGCGTCCTAGAAAATACCCCAACCGTCCAAGTAAGACCCCCATCCACGAGCGGCCGTACCCCTGCCCAGCGGAGGGATGCGACCGCAGGTTCTCCCGCTCTGACGAACTGACACGTCACATCCGGATTCACACCGGACACAAGCCCTTCCAGTGCCGCATCTGCATGCGCAACTTCAGCCGGAGCGACCACCTCACCACGCACATCCGCACGCACACCGGGGAGAAGCCGTTCGCCTGCGACTTCTGTGGGCGAAAGTTCGCGAGAAGCGACGAGCGGAAGCGGCACACGAAGATTCACCTGCGGCAGAAAGAGCGCAAGGCATCGTCGACGTCATCAGTGTCGTCATCGGTGCTTCCGAATTGCTCCTAAACACCGCGACGCACTCTGTAAGATAGAACACTCTGCGCATGCGCGCATGTTAATAACCGCAATAACATTTAAAAAAAGACTTTAAGTTATTAAACTGGGTGAGATGGTGTGTGTGTGTGTGTGTGCGTGCGTGCGTGCGTGCGTGCGTGCGTGACTCCAGTGCCTTTCTGTCTGACTCTAATGCAAACAAAGAGCTTTTATTTTTATATTTCTGTACATTTTTTTCTGTAAATAATGTGACCTACTGACCCGTGCGTGATGTAATCTGTGTGTGTGTGTGCGCGTGCGCGTGCTGAAGACTCATTAAATGTTGAAAAAAAAAAATCTCTTTTATTTGAAAATGTGGAAAATGAAACTTAAAAAATGAGGGGTTTTAAGTCAAGGAAACAAAATGAGAACGTTGTTATTTTTAAAAACAAAAAACAAACAAACACCGGGCGGGAAAAAAAAGCGGGTGTAAAAAAAAAAATTAAAGAGGAAAAACTTTTTTAAAAGACTCTAAAAAGTTAATAAATTACCGTTAATTTTATTGAAACATTAAACGATAAAACAAGCGCAAAAAATTCAGCTGATAATTTCAAAGTAAAATCACAAGAAATAATTTATTTAAAATCATTCAGATGATTTTAAATAATTTCAAAATAAAATCACAAGAAATTATTTATTTCATGTGATTCATTTAATCATTTATCTTAAATAATTTATAGTGATTTTATTTTGAAATTATCATCTGAATTGTTTGCACTTGTTTTGTAAAAAATAAAAACCTTATAAAACAAGAAAAAACATTAAAAGAAGCAAATAAAACGGATCAGATGAAGATTTAATAATTATTCTGGAATAAATCCGTTTAATCCCTCATTAATCCAGGAGGGGTCCATCAGAGGACAGGTTTCACACCCTTAGAGGGTGCGGGTTGACCCTACCTACACCCTCCATATGATCTACAACTCTCCTGGAATCTCTGAGTCCGGGTTTGATGATCTAGAACAGGATGTGGGTCCGAGAACGGACAGATTTAAATAGTTAAGAATTTTTTTTGCTTTTAATAATAATTTTATTTTAAAAATCTAGATGGAAAATAAAGACACATACATGAAAATTGGCCGTCTATCCCTTTCGGGGGACACGGAGGTGGCGGAGCCCATCCCGGCTGATTCAAGACGAGGGGCAGGGGTATACACCCAACAGGTCGCCAGCCTGTTGCCACACACATACAACCATACACACATTCCGAGGGGGCAAATTTTGGTACCGGCCAATCAACCTAACATGTAGATTTTTGGAGGATGGGAGGAAACTGGAGTCACGGGGAGAACATGCAAACTCCACACAGGATGATCAGTGTTCTAAGCCTCGTCTCCACCCGGGACTTGAACCCACAACCTTCTTGCTGTGAGGCAGTGATTCCCACTAAGCTGCCGTGCCACCGAATCCAGGTCAGAGTATGACAGACCACAGGAGAGATGCTGGACATCCACACTGCAGTGCCCTCAGGGTCCCTGGACAGAAGGGCCTTGTCTCCATTAGAGGAGAGTCTGGTAAGGTCTCTGGGAGGGCTTCCAGACCCTGTCTCCATTAAAGGAGAGTCTGGTAGGGTCTCTGGGAGGGCTTTCAGACCCTGTCTCCTCTAGAGGAGAGTCTGGTAGGGTCTCTGGGAGGGCTTCCAGACCCTGTCTCCTCTAGAGGAGAGTCTGGTAGGGTCTCTGGGAGGGCTTCCAGACCCTGTCTCCACTACAGGAGAGTCTGGTAGGGTCTCTGGGAGGGCTTCCAGACCCTGTCTCCTCTAGAGGAGAGTCTGGTAGGGTCTCTGGGAGGGCTTCCAGACCCTGTCTCCTCTAGAGGAGAGTCTGGTAGGGTCTCTGGGAGGGCTTCCAGACCCTGTCTCCTCTAGAGGAGAGTCTGGTAGGGTCTCTGGGAGGGCTTCCAGACCCTGTCTCCTCTAGAGGAGAGTCTGGTAGGGTCTCTGGGAGGGCTTCCTGACCCTGTCTCCACTAGAAGAGAGTCTGGTAGGGTCTCTGGGAGGGCTTCCAGACCCTGTCTCCTCTAGAGGAGAGTCTGGTAGGGTCTCTGGGAGGGCTTCCTGACCCTGTCTCCACTAGAGGAGAGTCTGGTAGGGTCTCTGGGAGGGTTTCTAGACCCTGTCTCCTCTAGAGGAGAGTCTGGTAGGGTCTCTGGGAGGGCTTCCTGACCCTGTCTCCACTAGAGGAGAGTCTGGTAGGGTCTCCTCTAGAGGAGAGTCTGGTAGGGTCACTGGGAGGGCTTCCTGACCCTGTCTCCACTAGAGGAGAGTCTGGTAGGGTCTCCTCTAGAGGAGAGTCTGGTAGGGTCACTGGGAGGGCTTCCTGACCCTGTCTCCACTAGAGGAGAGTCTGGTAGGGTGTCTGGGAGGGCTTCCAGACCGTGGAACACCCCGTTTCCACTGGAGGAGAGTCTGGTCCCAGGTTGGTGAAGTCAGTAGTAGGATGTAGAAGAATTTTTCTTCAAAGTTAGAGTTTTTTCATTCATTTTTCAAGTTTAAAAGTAATTTTTTGGGATTATTTTGATTCCATTTTGGCCACAAATTTAAATTAAATTTAGTTTATTTTTAACAATATCATAATTAACTGCAGGTGGGGGCCTCACAGCTAGAAGGTCAGGGTTTGAGTTCCAGGTGGAAGCAAGGCTTCAAACACTGTTCTCCCCGTGTATGTGTGGGTTTTCTCTGGTTTCCTCCAAAAACATACACGTTCGGTTGATTGGCTGCTAGGAATGAGTGTGGGTGTGTGTGGCCCTAAAACAGACTGGTGACATGTTCTGGCTGTATCCTCCCTCGTGTCTAGTATGAGCTGTGATAGGCTCCGGCTGACCATGTCAGTGCTAAACGGTTCAGAAGATGAATGAATACATGATTTAAAAATAGACGTCTGACTCTGTTCACCACATTAGTAAATGATCCACATCAAGTCAGAGTATGATCGACCACATAAGAGATGCTGGACGTTAAACAGAGGGAAGTGTGAAGTTTTTACAAGTGTGACACAAACAAAAACTTGTTACTGGACCCTCTGATAGAATACCGTGGTGAGCGTAGGAACGTAGATCCTGGTTACCATGGTGAGGGTAGGAACGTAGATCCTGGTTACCATGGTGAGAGTAGGAACGTAGATCCTGGTTACCATGGTGAGGGTAGGAACGTAGATCCTGGTTACCATGGTGAGGGTAGGAACGTAGATCCTGGTTACCATGGTGAGGGTAGGAACGTAGATCCTGGTTACCATGGTGAGGGTAGGAACGTAGATCCTGGTTACCATGGTGAGGGTAGGAACGTAGATCCTGGTTACCATGGTGAGGGTAGGAACGTAGATCCTGGTTACCATGGTGAGGGTAGGAACGTAGATCCTGGTTACCGTGGTGAGGGTAGGAACGTAGATCCTGGTTACCGTGGTGAGGGTAGGAACGTAGATCCTGGTTACCGTGGTGAGGGTAGGAACGTAGATCCTGGTTACCATGGTGAGGGTAGGAACGTAGATCCTGGTTACCACGGTGAGGGCAGGAACGTAGATCCTCGTTACCATGGTGAGGGTAGGAGCGTAGATCCTGGTTACCATGGTGAGTATAGGAACGTAGATCCTGGTTACCATGATGAGGGTAGGAACTTAGATCCTAGTTACCATGGTGAGGGTAGGAACTTAGATCCTAGTTACCATGGTGAGGGTAGGAACTTAGATCCTAGTTACCATGGTGAGGGTAGGAACTTAGATCCTAGTTACCATGGTGAGGGTAGGAACTTAGATCCTAGTTACCATGATGAGGGTAGGAACTTAGATCCTAGTTACCATGATGAGGGTAGGAACTTAGATCCTAGTTACCATGGTGAGGGTAGGAACTTAGATCCTAGTTACCATGGTGAGGGTAGGAACTTAGATCCTAGTTACCATGGTGAGGGTAGGAACTTAGATCCTAGTTACCATGATGAGGGTAGGAACCTAGATCCTAGTTACCATGATGAGGGTAGGAACTTAGATCCTAGTTACCATGGTGAGGGTAGGAACTTAGATCCTAGTTACCATGGTGAGGGTAGGAACTTAGATCCTAGTTACCATGGTGAGGGTAGGAACTTAGATCCTAGTTACCATGATGAGGGTAGGAACCTAGATCCTAGTTACCATGGTGAGGGTAGGAACTTAGATCCTAGTTACCATGGTGAGGGTAGGAACTTAGATCCTAGTTACCATGGTGAGGGTAGGAACTTAGATCCTAGTTACCATGATGAGGGTAGGAACTTAGATCCTAGTTACCATGGTGAGGGTAGGAACTTAGATCCTAGTTACCATGGTGAGGGTAGGAACTTAGATCCTAGTTACCATGGTGAGGGTAGGAACTTAGATCCTAGTTACCATGGTGAGGGGAGGAGCATAGATTTTTCTTTAATTAACCCTTACATTTTTTTAAAGAGACAGTACAGATAAAAGAACCCGGTTCTGTAAATGATAAATGAGGATGAAGAACATCCTTCTCTCTTTTATTCGTCCACAAACATTCGACATTCAGATAACGGGAGTGTGTTTAAGGAGGTAGAAGCTCAGCTAATACACAGCTACACGACTACAGCGGTGAAGTTAGCAGGAGACAGCGTGGTGACCTCCGATAGAGGGTGGCGTAGTGTGGCCTCGTACGGGTCTGTGGGGGGGTGTGGTCTAAACAAAAAGGGTCTGTGACCGAAAACAAGCGTGTGGTCGCTTCAAACGGGTCCGTGTTCGCCTCGACTTGAAGGCCTGAGGATGAAACGTTTACAACGCAGTGATGGAGGACGTCGTGTCGACAGGAAGGAAGTTCTAGACGTGTGTGGGGAGGTGTGGTTCCAGGCTTTGGCGTTGAGACGAGCGGGGGTTAAACGTCACAGAGCGGGACCCCCACTCGCTCGGGTTTAACATTCATCAGTGCAGGAGGCGGAGCGCTTCCTCTAGGACGGGGCGGGGCGTTATGTCCGGCTCACACTGAGACGGCAGGGCCGGGGTACGGCTCCCCGCCGCACCAGAAGTCCTCTGGCTGAGGGATCTCCTGCAGCCACGCCTCTTGCTCCCCGCCCTCGGCGTCCCGGGCCTCCCCGACCGCCTGCAGGACTTTATAGTAATGACAGTCCCGCCCGTCGTCCGGGTTGTACGGCGGCGCCAGGATGTCCAGGAAAGCGGCGGGTCCTTCCACGGCGTCGATCTGGTGCAGGTTGTCCCGTAAGGGGGTGAGCATGCACGGCCCGCTGGTCTCTGAGAACTCGGTGGAAGATCGCAGGACGGAGCGCCACACCGAGGATGTTTGCAGCGCGGATAGAGGAGGGTGGAACGTTGGCGGGACGGAGCGCGAGCTCAGGTCGTCCTCTAACCGGTCGAAGCAGCGTACGTTCACCTTCCCGTAGAGAACCTGGAGGGAAGAAGGGGGAGGAGCTTAGTGAGGTAACACAGAGGGGGCGGGGCTCCTGTTAAACGACAACAAATAGTCCCTACCACCCAGGATCTACAATCCTCCCCTCACCATGGTAACCAGGATCTACGTTCTTACCTTCACCATGGTAACCAGGATCTACGTTCCTCCCCTCACCATGGTAACCAGGATCTACGTTCCTCCCCTCACCATGGTAACCAGGATCTACGTTCCTACCCTCACCATGGTAACCTGGATCTACGCTCCTACCCTCACCACGGTAACCAGGATCTACGTTCCTGCCCTCACCATGGTAACCAGGATCTACATTCCTATCCTCACCATGGTAACCAGGATCTACGCTCCTACCCTCACCATGGTAACCAGGATCTACGTTCCTACCCTCACCATGGTAACCAGGATCTACGCTCCTATCCTCACCACGGTAACCAGGATCTACGTTCCTACCCTCACCATGGTAACCAGGATCTACATTCCTATCCTCACCATGGTAACCAGCTGTGGGTGGTGACCGAAAGAATGCGACTGCTAATACAAGCGACTGAAATGATCTTCCTCCAAAGTGGCTGGGCTCTCACTCAGAGATCGAGTGAGGAGCTCTGCCATCTGGGGAGCTCGGTCTCGAGCCACTCCTCCTCCCGGTTGAGAGAAGCCAGATGAGGTGGTTCGAGCACTAACCCATCTCCGGCACTCGCAGCAACAGGTAAGGGATAGACGGTTAAAAAGGCGTCTGACTGAAATCAAGTTTAATCAAAGTGTTTTTCACAATAAAAGCCTCAATTTTTTATTACAAATTAAAAGTCTGACGTTTTAAAAATGTGTTAATTATAAAATAAAAGCATCACATTTTAATTTGTTTTTTTTATTTTAAACCTTAAACGGGCAAATTTTTTTTCACCATTACTCTTAATGGGCACATGCCTTCAAACCAACAGCAAACCGGGCACAAATAATCTGGTTTTCTAACGCAAGTTGCCACCGAGGCTTTCAGTCATTTTGCCCGATAACTAGTCTGGCTGCTTTCACCCGCTACGTGCCGGGAAATACAACGGTACGACTTTTATACCATCATATATTTCATCTGGTTACCCAGGGATGGCATTCTTTCGAGTTGATGTTCTGAGAGCTTCTGCACGGGCACTAGAACTCAGACTCTCACTCTTTAAATAGTGTTTTCTATCATTCTATTAAAGTAGGACCGTGCCTGATGAACACGTTAGGGTACCCACGCTACCATCGGGATCAGTAGAAACAGCCTCTTCAGTCTGCTGCTATCAGGACGGAGGCTGAGGAGCCGGGGTGCCACCGGAACGGGACCAGCACAGCTTCATCCATCAGGATGTTAAACTCTCTCCCTGCCCGCCGTCATCTTCTGCTTACCGAGGGCCGGGTCGCCGGGGCAACAGCCTTCGACGGGAAGCCCAGGCTTCTCTCACTCGGCTGCATCCTCCAGCTCACCCAGAAGGGTCCCGAGGTGTTCCCCGGCCAGCTGGGAGACATACTCTCCAGTAGGTCTGAGGTCTGCCTCTGGGTCGCGTTCCGGTGGGACGTGCCTGGGTCACCTCACCAGGGAAGGAGGCACCCTAACCAGATCTCTCGACTCAGAGGAGCAACGGCTCTACTCCGAGCTCCTCCATCTGAGTGAGAGTCCATCCACCCTGCAGAGGAAGCTCATTTCAGCCTTTAGTATAACCATATAAACAGTGCAGTCAGAGCTAGACTGGTTACCTCTTCTTAGGTCACACTGGATCATTGTAAATCGACTGCGCATGCGCAACCCCTTGTGAATGAACGTTCGTGGTTTCACTGGTCGTTTAAGACTGGAATAAATACCTTTAGCATCCCATTCATGCCTGGGTGGTCGTGCAGAGGGATCGAGGCCCCGCTCCTCAGTAGAAACACCCCCATGCTGAACTCGTCGGTCTCACAGATGTGCATGTAGCTAACAGGGGGGTTCTGGAGACCCGCTGCCCCAGAAGCAGGCTTGTTTTTTCGGGGAGTGATTTTCAGATCAGCCGCTCTGACGGAGGTCACCAGGGAGATGAGTTCATTGAGTTTCTCCGGTTCGATTTTTTCGTCTCCGGACGGTTTAAACGTCACGTTTGCTTGTTTGGCGATTTTCTGAATAAGACACGTTTTATTATCTCGCGGCATTTTGAAGAAAAACAAATGACTGTTTTCAGAGTAAAAAAAAGTTTTACAACTTTTTCTTGTTCCGTAAAAGTCTTTGGTCCGAGTTAAAAAACGAAAAAACATCTGGTTTTAGTAAAAAATATCAAGAAATGACGGTTTTTAAGTGTTTTCACCGCCAAACGTTAGCTTCCCAAAACTCATTTTCCATTTTATTACAGCAACACTGAGTCTGCGCGAGGGACGCAAAGCATTATGGGAAGTGGAGGTTTACCACAAAGATAAACAAAGTTTAAAACACTTTTTCACCAATATTCTTTAATAAAACCACACGATTTTATTTTTTGGATATATTTTTATTATTATTTAGTGAAATATATTAATTTTCAAATATATTAAAACAATATTTTCAGATTGTTTTTAATTAGGACTACATTACCCACAAGTCTCAGTAAGTCCATAGGTTTTAGAGGGGAAGGCCAGACAGGACATTGAACTCTGCATCACATCCTCCATCACTGTCTAGGTGTGCACTCCATCCACTTTTATTTACACACCCATCTAATTTTAAATGTTTAACTGGCACAATGAAATAAAACTATTCCATGTTGCACCATCCAGAAGCTGCTCCTGGTCTATTCCACCAGGTGACTGCTCCAGCTCTGTTCCATCTGGCAGTGTTCCACTTCTGTTCCAACAAGTGGCTGTTCCTGCTTCTGGGTGTCCTCCCAGAGGCAGGGACGTGCCTGTAACACCTCACCAGTGAAGGAGGCACCCTAAACAGATACCTAGTCGTCTCTCGACCCGGAGGAGCAGTATCCTCCTTCTCACCTGGAAGGATTCTGAGTCGTTGCCCGTCCAGCTGTATAAATATACACTATAAATAAAAAGCACTCTGCATGTGGCATCAGAAACTCTAATGGCAGTGACAGGTAGAGGAGTGATGAACCGTAGCCTTATGCCAGAGGAGAGCAGCTCAAAAAGTCTGTGTCCAGGGGGAGAAGGATCAGCCCCTATCCGACCTGCTCATCCCAGAGTCCTGGAGACATACAGGTCCTGGAGAGATGGAAGGCTTTGGCCAATCATCTTCTCAGCAGAACGCACAACTTTACTTGTCCGTGGCCGCAGGGTACCACACAATGATGGAAAAGGTGTGGTCTCTGTTGGTCCCTGGCAGTGGCTCCAGCGTACCACATGGTGATGGCAGTGTAGAACTACTCCATCATCCGAGCTGACAGCTCAGCTTTCTTCAGCTGCTGTAGAAGTACATCCTCTGATCGGCCTCCTTAATAAGATGGTCGGCTCTGACTTGACGTCCTGTGCCTTCTGGCATCACAGTAAGAAGGTCGGGCTTCGAGTCCTGGGTGGGACGAGGTTTGAAGCAATGGCCCTTTCTGTACCCTCTTCTCATGTATGTGTGGGTCACCCCGGTTTCCTCCCAAAACATCCATGTTAGGTTAATTGGCTGCTATGAAATTACCCCTAGCAACCAGTGTGTGGATGGTTGTGTGTATTAGGCCTTGCAACAGACTGGTGACCTATTCGGGGTGTATCCTCTCTCTCTCCTGAAACCAGCCGGGAAAGGCTCCAGCATCCTCCACTACTCCGTTAGAGATAAGTGATTCAAAAGACAGAAGTCCTGTGAACTGAAACTGCTGCCCCAAAAAGAACATTGATTGTGTGTGAAGAATCTACCTTTTTTCAGACCAGGGGTTGAGAAACAGAGATGTTTGTATCAGAGATGAAGATGCTGAGGATCTCTCTGGGAGTGACCAGGATGGACAGGATCAGAGGAACAGCACATGTTAGAGGTTTTAAAGTCAGAGAGGTCAGACTGAGATGGTTTGAACATGTGAAGAGGAGAGAGAGGAACTGCCAGGCTTAAGGTCTAAAGGAAGACCAAAGAGGAGGTTCATGGATACAGTGAAGGAAGACATGAAGATAGTTAGTGTGACCGAAGAAGATGCAGCAGATAGGGTTAGATGGAAGAAACTGACTTGCTGTCGCGCCCCCCGGAGGGAGATGCCGAAAGGAGAAGGGTGGGAAAGTTATGACTCCAGGTGAGGAGTATCTTAAGCCTCCCGTCCTGTTCAGAGAGGGGATTTTTTGGCCGCAAAGATGGCTTCTTTTACACCTTCTCCCCACTTAGAATCTTCACCTCTCCGTCCTCACACATGTGTGTTCGGTGGTTTTACGGTACTGACGTACGGCGGATTGGGGACCATTTGAACCTTCTCTTCTGTGTCCCGACTCTTGGTTGCACGTTGTTCAGGATGTTCCGTTGTTTTTGGAGCAGGAGGAAGTGAAGATGGTTGACACGACAACCAGGCTGAGTCAGCCGCATCACGAGTCCTCGACCTGATGCTGTTAGCGTGCACGCTGCATTATGCATGAAGCATCAGTGACGGAGCAAAAAAAAAAAGAAAGCAACGAGCTCTTCAGAAATAATAAGGACAGTTCATTACGCTCGCAAACGGCCTGTTGTACGGGAGAGCGTTGTCATGGAGACCACTCTACGAATCCTGCACGAGTGATCCATCAGCCAGATGGCTCTACACCTCATCCTCATGCTCACAGGTAAAAGGTTCAGCCCCCTCCTTCTTGATATGTTCCTGATACCAAAGTTGGAACTGGTTCCTCCGAGAGGATCTGATGCATGAGAAGAGCACAGTGTGTCTGGGAGCAGATAGAGACAACACACACACACACACACACACTTCCAAACTTTCCCCAACTCTTCTGTCCTGACCCTCCTCGGTTTCAGCTGGCCTTCCCCTCTCCACTCGTCCTCCATCTTGGTTCTCTCCACCTGTTTCCTGTCCTTACATTTTACACGCCATGTCTGCCAAGCCTTACCCCATCATCACCACATCTGGGGGTTCATTTACCAACCGTGTGTTCACCAACTTCTACTTGGAGCGATTCATGAAAGAGGTGGAAAGCGTGTTGCGGGATTTTAAGGCGACTCGGGAGCGGCCGTGTAAATCCCAAGATGTGGGCAGACAGGAAACAAGCAAAACAAGGGCAAGCTGTGGGCGCTAGTAGTGGCAGTGTCTGTGTGTGTGACAACCTGGTCACAGTGTATCCTGCCTGTTGCGTGAAATCAGTAGAGACAGGTTCTGGCATACCCTACGAGACCGTTAGAGATAAGCCTTTCCTGTTCCGTCGTCATCCGTTGATTCGGAGCCAGGTCGTCAGGGGCAACAGCCTCAGACTGGAAGCCCAGGCTTCTCTCACCCCAGCTGCATCCTCCATCTGGGTCGTCCATCCAGTGGTCTCACTACCTGCGAGGGTCGGGTGAAGGAGAAGATGAATGGCAGCTGATGGCGGGTACCCTGGCAGTCAGACCCTCAGCTGCATGAGCAGAATAGGTCGGCCAGGTATACTCCACCTGGCCGACCGGTAGGTGGAGTCAGTGCTATTATGCCCACCACGGTTCCACTGTGGACTTCACTGAGTCTGTAAGACAATGACAGGAACCCCTGCTTTTGATTGGTTTGGACGTGTGAGTGAATACTGTTGGTAATCTGCATGTGCCATGTGCAGGACTCCGTGATGGGAAGCCATCCTGTTTGTGCTGACAGCAGCATGTTCCCGAGCACACGCAGACGTATTCATGCCCACATTCCTCCATCTATTAACATCCTGGGACAAAGAGACAATGCTAACAGCTGCTTGGGGACACTCTGAGCTCCTTGTTCTCCCTCAATGTGCCGCCTGTTCTCTCACATCACAGTTGTCTTTATTTTCATGGAGAACATGAGGAGTCTTTGATGGGCAGTGCCCTTAGAGGACCGGGGCCTCACCGACAGAGAAACCGCCTCTGTAGTCCATCAAAGACCAGGCTGATGTCTGTATGATGGAGGTCCGGATTCAATGAGGACGTTGTCCTGCAGGAGGAAGCTCCGCCTTCTCCTCCAGCTCATCTTTATTACATCATTATTTAACGTTTTAAGGTGTTTTTTAAGGGAGAGCGACTGACGGATCGGTGCAACGTCTGCAATAATCAGGACACTACATCTGTATGTCGCGGTGATGACAGAGCTGAGCCAAAAAGTAAAGCTCGAGCCACGTCGATCCACGTTCCTACCCTCACCATGGTCACCAGGATCTACGTTCCTACCCTCACCATGGTAACCAGGATCTATGTTCCTACCCTCACTATGGTAACCAGGATCTACGTTCCTACCCTCACCATGGTAACCAGGATCTATGTTACTACCCTCACCATGGTAACCAGGATCTACGTTACTACCCTCACCATGGTAACCAGGATCTACGTTACTACCCTCACCATGGTAACCAGGATCTACGTTCCTACCCTCACCATGGTAACCAGGATCTACGTTCCTACCCTCACCATGGTAACCAGGCTCTACATTCCTACCCTCACCATGGTAATCAGGATCTATGTTCCTACCCTCACCATGGTAACCTGGATCTACGTTCCTACCCTCACCATGGTAACCTGGATCTACGTTCCTACCATCACCATGGTAACCAGGCTCTACATTCCTACCCTCACCATGGTAACCAGGATCTATGTTCCTACCCTCACCATGGTAACCAGGCTCTACATTCCTACCCTCACCATGGTAATCAGGATCTACGTTCCTACCCTCACCATGGTAACCAGGCTCTACATTCCTACTCTCACCATGGTAACCTGGATCTACGTTCCTACCATCACCATGGTAACCAGGATCTACGTTCCTACCCTCACCATGGTAACCAGGATCTATGTTCCTACCCTCACCATGGTAACCAGGCTCTACATTCCTACTCTCACCATGGTAACCAGGATCTACGTTCCTACCCTCACCATGGTAACCAGGATCTATGTTCCTACCCTCACCATGGTAACCAGGCTCTACATTCCTACCCTCACCATGGTAACCAGGATCTACGTTCCTACCCTCACCATGGTAACCTGGATCTACGTTCCTACCATCACCATGGTAACCAGGATCTACGTTCCTACCCTCACCATGGTAACCAGGATCTATGTTCCTACCCTCACCATGGTAACCAGGCTCTACATTCCTACTCTCACCATGGTAACCAGGATCTACGTTCCTACCCTCACCATGGTAACTATGGTTCCCACCCTCGTCGGGATGCCTCCCGAACGCCTCGCTGGTGAGGTGTTTCGGGCATGTCCCAACGGGTGGACACCCAGAGGCAGACCCCGGACCTGCTGGAGAGACTACGTCTCACAGCTGGACAGGGAACACCTCAGGATTCTCCTGGGTGAGCTGGAGGATGCAGCCGGGGTGAGAGAAGCGGCTGTTGCCCCTGAGACCCGGCCCCAGATAAGTGGAAGAAGACGGAACGGAACATTTCGACTGATACCAGGGAATATCAGGGTTCGTTAAAGCTTGTACCTCACAGGAAGGTCAGGTAAATAAGAAGGTCTGAAACTGTTAAACATTAGAATTAAAACCTAAAATAAACATTAAAATCCATCCTGAAACACACAGGGTGCCAAAGCAGGGATTTTAAATCTGGTGTAATGTGTCCCTGGTCCTCATCAGAACTCCTGCTGCTGAGATCTGAAGTGGGTGTAAATGATAAAACCCTCTTTTTAGGGACACCGGAGAGCAGCGAGCGGAGAGCAGGGCATTACTATAATCTATTCTACTAGAAATAAAAGCAGGCATCAGAACCTCCATGCTGGCAGAAGAGAGAGACGGGCAGACTCTGGTTGGTGTGTGAAGATGATAGAATCCCTGCTCTGCTGAGTTTTAGATCTGGAAGAATTTTGAGAGTATTTTAGATTTATGTTTAATTTTCAAACCGCTCATCCCTAATGGAGTCACGGGAAGAGCTGGAGCCTATCCCGGCTGATTTCAGACGAGGCAGGTTACACCCTGAACAGGTCGCCAGTCCGTCGCGAAGCCACACACACACTCATTCCTACGGGCAATCACGTCGTGGCCGATCAACCTAACATGTATGTTTTTGGAGGAAACCAGAGAAAATCCACACATACACAGGGAGAACATGTAAACTACACACAGAAAGACCAGTCATTCAAGCCTCGCCCCCACTTCGGGACTCGAACCCACAATCTTCAAGCTTTTTGGCCACTTTGTCGCCCTGTTTTAGACTTTTCAGTATAATCTAAAAGCACTTTAACCAGTCGTGGGTCACCGTGAGAGGATCAACACGAGTACCCAAGCAGATGGGCTTCCTCCAGGCAGGCAGATGGTGTTTAGGATTCACTTGAACTTCAATTTCTGTGCCAACATTGGCAAGTTTCAAAAGTTCTTCTCACCGGACCGGGACGTCTAAGTGTGTAAAGAACTCGACCACTTTGTGGAGACGCTGGCACTTCGAACCTGTAGGCTTCACCCAGAGAGGTTGTAAAACCTCCGCTGCCCCCAGAGGACCCCGTCCTGGTTATCAGGAGCTCAGTAATCTTTGGAATGTCCAACAGGAACTAGACCTTCCAGTCCCACAAAGACCCGAGCAGGTCCCTCTCCATCCACACGCTCATTCGTCAGCAATCCATCCATCCACCTGTCGGCCACCGGGGCTCCAACAGACAGGTTCAGTCCTTCCCTACGAGGACTCAGCGGGGGCCGCGGGCTCTAGCCAGCTCTGCGTCGGGCCGGGACAAAGTGGGGAGAGTGGGAGCTGTCCCATCAGTCTCCATTATGGAAGAGAGCCGGTGCTCTGCTGTCATGTTCCTGCCGTAGCTCCAAGGGAGAAACTGTCTCATACATCATCAGGGAACAAAGGGCCGGTCGGGGGTGGGAGTTGAGGAACAGGAGCGGTGGTCCCTCCTCACTCCCCGCTCACCCCCTGCTCACCCCCTCCTCACTCCCTCCTTCCTCCTCTTGATGGCCTGACAACTTCTGCAGGTGTCATACTGGAGAGCAGTGACCACGCTGGTTTGTGATTGGTCGGTTTTATCACAATATATTTGCTATGGTGATGGACAGGCTGACAGACGAGGTTAGACTCCATGGACAATGATGTTTGCAGATGACATTGTGATCTGTAGTGAGAGGAGTAAAGAGGAGGAGGAAAATCTGGAGAGGTGGAGGTTTGAAGATTAGTCAGAGTAAAACAGAGTACATGTGTGTGAATGAGAGGGATCTATGAGAGACTATGTCTCACAGCTGGACTGGGAACACCTTAGGATCCTCCTGGGTGAGATGGAGGAAATGGAGCAAAGAATGATGAAAGGGGTTCTGTCTCTAATTCTATCTACTATTCTCTACCAGACTGTCTTGGTTCTTGATGTATCCACATCCTCCTTGTCTGATCCCTGTCTTTCATTTCATCCATTCTTCTGTAATGTCTTATCAGGTTGTTTTTTTCCACCACTAGTTGGTACAGAATGAGTCACATGCTGCCCACCTCACTTCTCCTCCTCTGGTTCAGATTCCTGATGGATCCTCTGTGTTCCTGTCATGGGCGTCGCCAAGCCGAGGAGGCCCTGTGCTTGAAGAACATCTGATTTCTTCAGATGTCAAACTGTAGAGTAGATTAACAGTTTGCTCATCCCGGGGGAGGGATCTCTCTTTCGTGTGGATCCCCATGAGGGTTCTTGTGGGTTTTTTTTAAGGCTTAGATGTGAAATGAACAGATAAACTCACACATGCAGTGGACCGACTGTCCATAAACACATTTTTAAATACAATCTTGTCTGTTACGTCTCTTTCCTTCCCTATAAGCATAATGTTTACTCACCACTTTGGCCCCTGACTGCTTTCAGAGAGTGGCAGTGGGTCTCTGTGGGGTTTCTCTCTCTGCAGAGTGGCTGGCCACTCGGTCAGAGATTGTGTGGGGTATTCTGCCGTCCGGGAGGAGCCAGATGATTTGGTTTGGGTATCTGATCTGGATGCCTCCTGAGCGTCTCGCCTTCTTTTTGGGAACGTCCCACCGTACGTGGGACCCACTAGAAAGACTATGTCTCCCAGCTGGACAGGGAACACCTCAGGATCCTTTGGGGTGAGATGGAGGATGCAGCCGGAATGAAAGAAGCCTGGGCTTCCCATCTGAGGCTGTAGTCCACACGACCCGGCCCGGCCCGGATAGGCAGAAGACAACGGAACGGAGTGGGGTATCCTGTCCAGTGTAACGACAAGCAGAATGGAGACAAGTCTTTATGTCTCTGATCTCTCTTACTGTAGAGATAAATAATCAAAATAACTCAGTCTTCTTCTGCTTCTGTTTCTTTGGTTGGAAGGTTGTACGTAGTTATTTTACCGATGATTAAAAAGGGGTGGCACGGTGGCACAGCGGGTAGCACAGTGGTCTCACAGCAAGAAGATCAGGGGTTCAAGTCCGGGGTGGGAACAAGGCTTGGAACACCGGTCTTTCTGTGTGTAGTTTGCATGTTCTCCCCGTGTATGTGTGGGTTTCCTCCCACTCTCCAAAAACATCCATATTAGGTTGATTGGCTGCTGTGAATTTGCTCCTTGGAGTCAGTGTGTGTGTGGATGGCTGTGTGTGTGGCCTCATGACAGACTGGTGACCTGTTCGGGGTGTACCCTGTGTACCCCTCTCACCTGGCATAGGCTCCGGCAGCCCCTTGCGACGCTGTTAGGGAGAAGTGGTTCAGAAGATGAAACAAAAGATTACTGAGGAATACCGGACTCTATCCTGAATCCTGTTTGAGTATAGACCGAAGACTATTTACCCAGGGGTGAATCCAGGATTTCCACCCCCTACATTTGCCCCTGTTCCCACACTGGGTCCTGGTTTAAACTTCTTGACATCTAACTTCTGTGTGAAACAGAAAGTTTTGGCGTGTTTGTGTTTAATGGTTTCCATCAGAGGGATCCATCTGTGACGAATGGAGCGGTTCCGCCCCATCGTTCCTCACTCCTGATGGATGGAGATGTGGATGATTTCATCATCAGACCCTCCCGAATCACGGCGCGGGTCAGAGAAGAGTAATGAACTAATAAGTTGAGCACCGAGGTGGTTTTTAGGAGGACCCCGCCGACCCTCGTTCAACCTTCTCTCCACCCATCCCTGCTCTCCTCTTCCTCAGTACCACACTTATCTTCATCAGTCTGCTTGTTTCTGTCATCAAAACAAACCGAGAGCGTTTCAGGTTCATGACTCATCTTCAGATTGTTTGTAAACTCAGATTGACTGTGAACGATCCCTCCGTGGAGCTCCACCGTACGGCTCAGAAGAAAATCAGGTTTGGGTCCCATAAATCCCCAATTACTCGTCATCCTCACGGCCGCACTCATCCACACAGACAGAATTTGCATGATGGAATCTTTTATGGCTCCAGTTATTAAATTAAATATGATTTTATACTTTATTATGAATTTAGAAGCATTCGTTCAATCATTTCAACTTTATTTATAAAAACCAATAACAAAACTGAGTTTTTAACGAGGTTCAAACTGTTCCGTCGTCTTCCGCTTATCCAGGGACGGGTCGCGGTTATGACAGCCTCAGACGGGAAGCCGAGGCTCCTCTCACCCCGGCTGCATCCTCCAGCTCAACCAGGAGGATCCTGAGGTGTTCTCTGTCCAACTGTGAGACATAGTCTCTCCAGCAGGTCCAGGGTCTATCTCTTGGTCTCCTCCTGGTGGTACGAGCCAGAAAATCCTCACCATGGTGAGGGTAGGAACATAGATCCTGGTTACCATGGTGAGGGTAGGAACGTAGATCCTGGTTACCATGGTGAGGGTAGGAACGTAGATCCTGGTTACCACGGTGAGGGTAGGAACATAGATCCTGGTTACCATGGTGAGGGTAGGAACGTAGATCCTGGTTACCACGGTGAGGGTAGGAACGTAGATCCTGGTTACCATGGTGAGGGTTAGAGCGTAGATCCTGGTTACCAGGGTCAGGGTAGGAATGTAGATCCTGGTTACCATGGTGAGGGTAGGAATGTAGATCCTGGTTACCATGGTGAGGGTAGGAACATAGATCCTGGTTACCACGGTGAGGGTAGGAACGTAGATCCTGGTTACCATGGTGAGGGTTAGAGCGTAGATCCTGGTTACCAGGGTCAGGGTAGGAATGTAGATCCTGGTTACCATGGTGAGGGTAGGAACGTAGATCCTGGTTACCATGGTGAGGGTTAGAGCGTAGATCCTGGTTACCAGGGTCAGGGTAGGAATGTAGATCCTGGTTACCATGGTGAGGGTAGGAATGTAGATCCTGGTTACCATGGTGAGTGTAGGAACGTAGATCCTGGTTACTGTGGTGAGGGTAGGAACGTAGATCCTGGTTACCGTGGTGAGGGTAGGAACGTAGATCCTGGTTTCCATGGTGAGGGTAGGAACGTAGATCCTGGTTACCATGGTGAGGGTAGGAACGTAGATCCTGGTTACCATGGTGAGGCTGGGAACATAGATCCAGGTTACCATGGTACCATCTGCATTATTGGAGAAAAAACACAGCTATGGGTGCAGATTGGCAGATTTACTTCCACAACATAAATGAATCAGATTTTAATGCCAGTCAAACATAAACATCAGATTGACTCACCATTACTCGGTGTGCCCAGTAAGACGTTGGTAATGCAGACAGATGACAGTGTGCCCAGTGCAACCAGCCTCCATCCATCTCCTCTCTCTCTCTCTGGCTGATGACCCCTTGATCACTCCGGCCACATGACGGATCATTTCGGTACAGGTACCCCACCATCAGAAATGGAGCCATTCATCAGAGTGTGTGTTTGTTTGGACAGGTGCCCCACACCACCTCCTCATCCCTGCCAGGACCTTTCACACTTCCTTCTGGTACTTAAACCACACTCGGCTGCATGTGGATATCATCACGTCAGTTGGCTTATCCGGGGCCGGGGCACAGAGGCAACATGCTCAGACGGGAAGCCCAGGCTTCTCTCACCCCGGCTGTATCTTCCAGCTCGAGTCGTTCTCCAGCCAGCTGTGAGACATAGTCTCTCCAGCAGGGTCTGCCTCTTTGTTTCCTGCTGGTGGGACGTGCCCGAAAACACCTCACCAATGAGGCCCTCGGGGGGCGAAATGACCAGATGCCCGTATCACTACATCTGGCTTCTCCCGACCTGGAGGGGGAGCGGCTCTATTCAGAGTCCTCCCGGATGGCAGACCTCTTCACGCTGAGTAAGAGGCCAGACACCCTGTGGAGGAGGCTCATTTCGGTTGCTTGTATCCGCGATCTTGTTCTTTCGATGACCACCCACAGCTGGTTACCATGGTGAGGGTAGGAACGTAGATCCTGGTTACCATGGTGAGGGTAGGAACATAGATCCTGGTTACCATGGTGAGGGTAGGAACGTAGATCCTGGTTACCATGGTGAAGGTAGGAACGTAGATCCTGGTTACCATGGTGAGGGTAGGAACATAGATCCTGGTTACCATGGTGAGGGTAGGAACGTAGATCCTGGTTACCATGGTGAGGGTAGGAACGTAGATCCTGGTTACCATGGTGAGGGTAGGAACGTAGATCCTGGTTACCATGGTGAGGGTAGGAACGTAGATCCTGGTTACCATGGTGAGGGTAGGAACGTAGATCCCGGTTACCATGGTGAGGGTAGGAACGTAGATCCCGGTTACCATGGTGAGGGTAGGAACGTAGATCCCGGTTACCATGGTGAGGGTAGGAACGTAGAATCTGGTTACCATGGTGAGGGTAGGAACGTAGATCCCGGTTACCATGGTGAGGGTAGGAACGTAGATCCTGGTTACCATGGTGAGGGAAGGAACGTAGATCCCGGTTACCATGGTGAGGGTAGGAACGTAGAATCTGGTTACCATGGTGAGGGTAGGAACGTAGATCCTGGTTACCATGGTGAGGGTAGGAACGTAGAATCTGGTTACCATGGTGAGGGTAGGAACGTAGATCCTGGTTACCATGGTGAGGGTAGGAACGTAGATCCTGGTTACCATGGTGAGGGTAGGAACGTAGATCCCGGTTACCATGGTGAGGGTAGGAACGTAGAATCTGGTTACCATGGTGAGGGTAGGAACGTAGATCCCGGTTACCATGGTGAGGGTAGGAACGTAGATCCTGGTTACCATGGTGAGGGTAGGAACGTAGATCCTGGTTACCATGGTGAGGGTAGGAACGTAGATCCTGGTTACCATGGTGAGGGTAGGAACGTAGATCCTGGTTACTGCCCGTTCTATAAATTTGGGACTCAAACCTTTAAGAACTTGACCTCTCGAATGGCGGCAAGAAGCTATGCCAGGCGAAAGGATGAACTTCCTCTTGGAGGTACCACCCTGTTCGTAGGACATAAAAAACACCTGATGGTTTGATGGAGGGATGGGTAGGAGATGGGCTTCATGCCAGATGCTTTGAACAGAAGATGATGATTTAGAACAGAGGTGAAAATGGAACACGTGAAACTCAACGAGCTCTTGATGTTTCAGAGAGGACGTTCAAAGGCAGAGCGAGGTCTGCTGGTCTCTTCATGAGACCCTGTGAAAGAAAACGATCCTCAGAACAAATGATCATTATCCTGCTCTCATCCAGGTCAGACATGACCCAAGTTTTACTGCATCTCTCCTGGTTCCTGTGAAGATGAAGCCCTCTACTCCCCTCTTGTGGTGGAACAGAGTCACTATATTTGAAATCCTACACACGCCCAAATTTCCCGCTTTAAGTTGAAACAAATACAATATCCCACGGGCTGCACAGTGGTTGGAACAGTGGTCTCACAGCAACAAGGTCAAGGTTTGAATCCCGGGTGGGAATGAGGCTTGGAGGCTAGTCTTTCTGTGTGGAGTTTGCATCTTCTCCCCATGTATGTGTGGGTTTTCTCTGGTTTCCTCCAAAAACATACATGTTAGGTTGATTGGCTGCTAGAAAATTGCCCCAAGGACTGAGTGTGTGTGTGTGGATGGTTGTCTGTGTGTGTGGCGTTGCGACAGACTGGCGACCTGTTTGGGGTGTACCCTGCTACTTGCTTAAATCAGCCAGGATAGGCTCCGGCTCACCCTGCGACCGCATCAGCAGTTTCGAAAATAAAATAAAATTTTCCCACATTTTAGTTGGTCCAAATGCACTTGGGGGCGGGACGGTGGCACAGTGGGTAGCACAGTGACCGCACAGCAAAAAGTTCATGGGTTCGAGTCCCAGGTGGGGACAAGGCTTGGAGTACTGGCCTTTCTGTGTGGAGTTTGCATGTTCTCCCCATGTCTGCGTGGGTTTCCTTTGCGTACTAAAGTTTCCTCCCACCATCCAAAAACAGACATGTCAGGTTGATTGGTTGGTACCAAATTACCCCTAGGAATGAGTGTGTGTGTGGATGGTTGTCTGTGTGTGTGTGGCCCTGCGACAGACTGGCGACCAGTTCAGGGTGTACCCTGCCCCTCGCCTTGAATCAGCCGGGACGGGCTCCAGCACCCCCTGTAACTTTGTCAGGGATAGATGGTTAAGAAGGCAACTGACTGACTGAGGTCCACTTATGCAGGTTGGCCCCACATCACGTCCACGAGGCTGGTTTAATCGTCCCTATGTCTGCACGGGATTGGTTCTTCATCTCTGTAACACACTGGTGATGCATACAGAGTGTACCCCGCCTCTCACTTGGCATTAATAACTTTCTAAACACTAGTTCAGAAAAAAAGAGGATTGAGGGTTTTTGTTTTAGATTTCTGGTGCCACCTAGTGGATATGCTCCACTTCATTTCACCCCAGCGACCAGGTCAAGGTTTTAGGTACTAGCTTATGATTGGAGTGATGCCCAGGACGCCAACCCTGCCAAAGATACCCGGCTTAACATCTGAGTCCATATCTCCTCCTTTTACGGGTGGTCTCCACACTCTCCAAGCTCAGGTCTTCTACCAGCGACCAGGGAAAGGTTCTACATCTTCTCCTTGCTGTCCCTCCGACTGCCCTCTTCTGGACTGAGATACCTCATGTCTCTAGTTTGGGGGTCCCCGCCCTGAGTGCCCCGATCACTACATGTATCACCATTACCTTCACTTTCCAAACCTTCTCTAAGCTCTTCTCTGAGGCCTTGGTACCCCTACAGTTTCTTATGATGTTATCGTTAGGCTGGTATCACCACATCCACCACCACTGCTTTCCTCTGCTTCTTATCCACCGCCACCATGTCCGGGCGGTTCACCGTAACCATTCAGTCAGTCTGGAAGTCCCACAGGATTATGGCTCGGTCATTCTCTACCACACTGTAAGGGTGGTAGAATTTCTCGCCCATATTCTGTGCATGTGTTCCTCTATACCACCTCAGACACCTGGGACATAGGCATTGCCAGCCAGCTTCTTACACCCTGCAGTTGAGATGGACCATCTCAAGGACTTATCTGTCGATCACGGTCTAATGGTAGCCATTGGATTGAACCCAAGTCGACCGCCAAGTGTGTAGGAAAAAAAATGAAACCCCAGGATGTCAATGTTGCGAACTCAGTGACTTTGACACCATTTTTAGCGACAATCTACCAACTTTTTCTAGTTTTATTGGAGCTTTTTGGAGTCTGACGTGAAAGCACATTGTTAAGCCTGTTCTCAATGAACAGCCACTCTGTTTCCCAAAAGAAACGTGTGCGTGCGGAATTTGTCTGCGTGTGCTTGTGATGGCTAATGGTGGTGTAACAACAAGAAAAAAAAACGTCTCCCGAGGGTAGTTTGATTGCAGACTGGGAACCATCTGTTGGGGTTGGTGATGTTGGCACTAGGCTGGTAGATCTCAGGAGGTTTGAAAGTTGGGCACCCCTGGCCTTCACCTTGGGTCTTGTTTGGTGTCGCAGATCTGGGCACTCTCATACTACCTGCTTCTCTGCAGCCAGACTGAGAGTCTCTGTGCTGTTCTGAAGCCTGGCCCTTAAAAGCAACACGCGCAGACACGCATGCGCACACGCATGTGAAAACATTATTAAATAAAAATAACTTACATTTGAATTTTTCTGCAGTTCATACTTCCTCCCACCAGCAGGAGGCGCATGTATCTTTAAGATCAGCGGAACGTTCCTCTTCTTGTTTCAGCCGGAATGTTTTTGTGTTACACATGATGTCGAACATGTGAGAAAAGAAACAAAACTTTAAAGAAGAAAAAGATTAATGACAGGTACTGAAAATATCACATTTTAAGTTGGACTTTTATTAAAATCTACAAGTTTAATCTTTTATTTGTGATAAAAAAGATTTAAAACGATGTGAAACATTTAAAATGAAAGGATTTAACCTGATAAAAGATCCTGGTTAACACGGTGAGGGTAGGAACGTAGATCCTGGTTACCATGGTGAGGGTAGGAACGTAGACCCTGGTTACCATGGTGAGGGTAGGCGCATAGATCCTGGTTACCATGGTGAGGGTAGGAACGTAGATCCTGGTTACCATGGTGAGGGTAGGAACGTAGATCCTGGTTACCATGGTGAGGGTAGGCGCATAGATCCTGGTTACCATGGTGAGGGTAGGAACGTAGATCCTGGTTACCATGGTGAGGGTAGGCGCATAGATCCTCGTTACCATGGTGAGGGTAGGAACGTAGATCCTGGTTACCATGGTGAGGGTAGGAACGTAGATCCTGGTTACCATGGTGAGGGTAGGCGCATAGATCCTGGTTACCATGGTGAGGGTAGGAACGTAGATCCTGGTTACCATGGTGAGGGTAGGCGCATAGATCCTCGTTACCATGGTGAGGGTAGGAACGTAGATCCTGGTTACCATGGTGAGGGTAGGAACGTAGATCCTAGTTACCATGGTGAGGGTAGGAACATAGATCCTCGTTACCATGGTGAGGGTAGGAACGTAGATCCTGGTTACCATGCTGAGGGTAGGAACGTAGATCCTGGTCACCATGGTGAGGGTAGGAATGTAGATCCTGGTTACCATGGTGAGGGTAGGAACATAGATCCTGGTTACCATGGTGAGGGTAGGAACGTAGATCCTGGTTACCATGGTGAGGGTAGGAACGTAGATCCTGGTTACCATGGTGAGGGTAGGAACATAGATCCTGGTTACAGGATTTTTTTTTTTTGCTCGTCAGGATGGAGAAACCAGAAAAGAAGCAGAAGAAGCACCAGCAGAAACACAGTGGACCAAAAGCTCAGAAGAAGAAGCTGAGAAAACAAGATGGTTCCACAGAAAGCGATGCCCGGAAACGGAACCCCAAAGCCTTCGCCGTGCAGTCTGCGGTCCGCATGGCCAAGACCTTCCACAGGTTGGTTTAGAAGTTACCTGCTTCAGGTTCCGGCTTCTCCTCTGACTGCTTTGGTCTTCTTTAGAGCCCAGGACATCAAAGCCAAGAAGCACCACATCCCGGTGGTGGACCGCACCCCGTTAGAGCCCCCCCCGGTAGTCATAGTGGTGGTTGGACCTCCTAAAGTTGGAAAGAGCACGTTGATTCGATGTTTGATCAAAAACTTCACCCGACAGAAGCTTAAAGACATCTGTGGACCGGTTACCATAGTGTCTGGTGAGTCTGGACTGGACCCTTGTGTTCTGATCTCAGAGGAATCATTCTGGTCCAAACCGTTACAACCCAGTTGTGTTTGTTATTTTCAGGGAAGAAGCGGCGCCTGACCTTCATGGAGTGCAACAACGACATCAACACCATGATCGACCTCGCTAAAGTCGCTGACCTCGTAAGAAAACAAACGATGTTTCTTTACTGTTCTATTGTCGTCCGTTTTTCTGGGGCAAAGTTGTGGAGGGCAACACCCTCAGATGGTAAACCCAGGTTTCTCTCATCCCAGCTGGATCCTCCAGCTCACCCAGGAGGATCTTGAGGTATTCCCTGTCCAGCTGTGAGACATAGTCTCTCCAGCAGGTCCGAGGTCTGCAACTGGGTCCCCTCTGGTGGGACATGTTCGAAACATCTCACCAGCAAGGGAGGCATCCGAACCAGATGCTTGAACCAGCCTATCTGGTTGCTCTTCTTGGATGCCAGAGCTTCTCCCTCTATCGCTGAGCAAGAGCCCAGGCACTCTGTAGAGGAAGCTCATTTCGTTCGCTTGTATCCACGATCTTGTTCTTTCGGTCGCTACCCACAGCTTGTTACCATGGTGAGGGTAGGAACGTAGATCCTGGTTACCATGGTGAGGGTAGGAATGTAGATCCTGGTTACCATGGTGAGGGTAGGAACGTAGATCCTGGTTACCATGGTATGGGCAGGAACGTAGATCCTGGTTACCATGGTGAGGGTAGGAACGTAGATCCTGGTTACCATGGTGAGGGTAGGAACATAGATCCCGGTTACCATGGCGAGGGTAGGAACGTAGATCCTGGTTTCCATGGTGAGGGTAGGAACGTAGATCCTGGTTACCATGGTGAGGGTAGGAACGTAGATCCTGGTTACCATGGTGAGGGTAGGAACGTAAATCCTGGTTACCATGGTGAGGGTAGGAAGGTAGATCCTGGTTACCATGGTGAGGGTAGGAATGTAGATCCTGGTTACCATGGTGAGGGTAGGAACACATATCACGGTTACCATGGCGAGGGTAGGAAGGTAGATCCTGGTTACCATGGTGAGGGTAGGAATGTAGATCCTGGTTACCATGGTGAGGGTAGGAACATAAATCCTGGTTACCATGGTGAGGGTAGGAACGTAGATCCTGGTTACCATGGTGAGGGTAGGAACGTAGATCCTGGTTACCACGGTGAGGGTAGGAACGTAGATCCTGGTTACCATGGTGAGGGTAGGAAGGTAGATCCTGGTTACCATGGTGAGGGTAGGAACGTAGATCCTGGTTTCTCAGTCGTTGGTATGTCCTTCTTCTTCTGTACTCCGGTCGTTCTTCTTCGTTCCTCTGACACGTCTTTGCCCCTCCAGGTTCTGATGCTGATCGACGCCAGCTTCGGCTTTGAAATGGAAACCTTTGAGTTCCTCAACATCTGCCAGGTTCACGGGTTCCCCCGGATCATGGGGGTTCTAACCCACCTGGACTCGTTCAAGAACAACAAGGCGTTGAGGAAGACTAAGAAGAAACTGAAGCATCGTTTCTGGACCGAAGTGTACCAGGTAGTGTCCTGTCTTCTACCCTCTAGATCCATCAGGTTCTAACGGGTTCTACTACAGGGGGCCAAGCTGTTCTACTTATCCGGGATGGTCTACGGAGAATACCAGACACAGGAGGTGAAGAACTTGGGGCGCTTCATCTCCGTCATGAAGTTTCGTCCTCTGGTCTGGCAGACGTCCCATCCTTACGTCCTGGCCGACCGGTGAGCGTCATATCAACATTAAGATGGATCAATAAAGTCTGATTAATCGATCAATCTGGGTTTGATTTGTTCTCCCTCCCTCCTTCAGGATGGAGGATCTCACCAACCCCGAGAAGATCCGAACCGACCCAAAATGTGACCGAACTGTTTCCCTGTACGGCTACTTGAGAGGAGCCCATCTGAAGCGGAAAAGCCAGGTCCACATCCCAGGTATGCCCGCCTTTACCACGAGTCATTACCCTTCCATCCTCACCCCTCCATCACCTCATCCTGGTCTGCAGGGGTCGGAGACTTCCACGTGAGTGAGGTGAACTTCCTGCCGGATCCGTGTCCTCTTCCTGACGGGGAGAAGAAACGAGCTCTGAACGAGAAGGAGCGTCTGCTTTACGCCCCGCTGGCCGGCGTGGGGGGCGTGGTCTATGATAAGGATGCCGTCTACATCGACCTCCCAGCCAATCACGTCGCTCAGCAGCAGGTATGTTGTTCTGTCTCTGTTTGAAGGTTCCAGATGTTTATAAAACCTCTCCACACTGCAGCAGGAGATCCGGCCGACCACCGAACTGGTCCAGTCTCTAAAAGACACCCACGCCACTCTCGATGCCAAAATGGCGGCCAGCAAGGTGTCCCTGTTCAGCGGCTCGGCGACACTGGATCCCTCAGACCTTCACGAGGAAACCAGGTAACCATGGCAACTCGGTCACTAGCAGCTAGAAGGTTAAAGCGTGTGAACAAGACCCCAAGATACAGGAAGTAGATCAACAGACGGATCGGTGTGGCGTCTGCAATAATCAGGACGCTGTATTGGTTTGTCGTGGTGAAGAAAGAGCTGAAACTCTGGATTTACCAGTAGATCTACGTTCCTACGCTCACCATGGTAACCAGGATCTACCTTCCTACCATCACCGTGGTAACCAGGCTCTACGTTCCTGCCCTCACCGTGGTAACCAGGATTTGCATTCCTACCCTCACCATGGTAACCAGGGCCTACGTTCCTACCCTCACCATGGTAACCAGGATCTACGTTCCTATCCTCACCATGGTAACCAGGATCTACGTTCCTACCCTCACCGTGGTAACCAGGATCTACGTTCCTACCCTCACCATGGTAACCAGGATCTACGTTCCTACCCTCACCGTGGTAACCAGGATCTACGTTCCTACCCTCACCATGGTAACCAGGATCTACGTTCCTACCCTCACCATGGTAACCAGGATCTACGTTCCTATCCTCACCATGGTAACCAGGATCTACGTTCCTACCCTCACCATGGTAACCAGGATCTACGTTCCTACCCTCACCATGGTAACCAGGATCTACGTTCCTACCCTCACCATGGTAACCAGGATCTACGTTCCTACCCTCACCATGGTAACCAGGATCTACGTTCCTACCCTCACCATGGTAACCAGGATCTACGTTCCTACCCTCACCGTGGTAACCAGGATCTACGTTCCTACCCTCACCGTGGTAACCAGGATCTACGTTCCTACCCTCACCGTGGTAACCAGGATCTACATTCCTACCCTCACCATGGTAACCAGGATCTACGTTCCTACCCTCACCACGGTAACCAGGATCTACGTTCCTACCCTCACCACGGTAACCAGGATCTACGTTCCTACCCTCACCATGGTAACCAGGATCTACGTTCCTACCCTCACCATGGTAACCATGGTTGCGGGGAAGGCTGAGATCTTCCTACTGACGGTTCCTTCTCGTGTGTTACAGAGAAGAACAGCTGGTCCTCGACCCCAACAGTGGGAGAGAGCGAAGGAAGGTGGTCTTCACTGGAGAGGAGCAAGAGGGAGAGGGAGGTGATGAGGATGAAGAGGAGGACAGTGACGAGGAAGAGGACATGGGCAGTGATGAGGAAGAAGACGAGGATGGCGACGAGGAGGAGGCCAGTGGAGATGAAGACCCGCCCAGTGATGAAGACGAGGCCTCCATCTTGTCTTCATTCCTGAAAGAAGCTCGAGCGAAAGCCGACGCTGACGCTGCGGCTCCAGCAAAGAAGAAGCAGAAGATGGAGGAGGGGAAACAAACGGAGGTGGTCGCTGAAGTGCCAGTCTTCGCCGACAGCGATGACGAGCTGGAGATGAGCGAAGAGGAAGAGAGAGAGGGCGACTCGGGTCACAGCTCGGTGGAGAGTGAGGAAGAGATGGAGGAAGAGGAGAAGGAAGAGGAAGACCAAGAGGAAGGTATGTTCATATTCTGATATCCAACGTTAGTGATAATCTATCGTTGGTACTGAGTAACTGTGGGCATTCTGTTTCCTCAGGAGCTCTCAGATGGAAGGAAGGTCTCCAGCAGAAAGCAGCAGAGGCGTTTCTACGGCAACAACAAGCTGCTCCAAACCTAGTGAAGCTGATTTATGGTTCAGGTAAGAACGATTCCACCATGCCAGTACCTGTTTGCGCAGTGGCCTGCTGCCATCTCGAGTAGCGGGTAGACTCGGATGTCCTTTGTGTTCCGTAGTTGTGGAGGTGGAAGAGTCTGACGAAGAGGGGGAAGAACTCGGAGGACTGTTCCGGGTGACCCGACCCGAGAAAGGCAGGGAGACTCGGTTGAACGGCAGCGAGAGTTCATCCTTCATCCCAGAGACGCCCCAAGACTGGGACTTAGAGGAGGTAAACATCTCATGTTCTGGTTCTGGAGTCATTCTGTTGACATGCACGACCAGCTGCTGGCTCTTCCACATCCGAGCCTCATCCGTCGTGTCTGGAGGAGTTGGTTCAGTCCTGAGAGAGCTGAGGAGAAGGAGACGCTCTAGAGGAGGTGCTTCCTGTGTTTTTGCGGTTTCCATGGAAACGTCCGGTTGCTCGCTTGAGGAACTGGAGGCGCTCACTGGGACCCAGTGAAATACAGAGAGACCAGTTTGGTGTTCTTCACTGCCGCCTGGCTTTGTGACCCATTCTGTACTCCAGCTTTTGGGTTGCCAGGTTGGACACAGTGCGACCGGACTGGGACGGCGGTGGGTAGGGGCGAGGGGGCATCGAGGTGTTTACACTGCAGCACTAAAAGTTCTTGCAATACCTACTTCATCCAGGAGCGATCCATCCTAGAGAGTTCGTCATCTTCCACTTATCCGAGGCCGGGTTGCAGGGCAACAGCCTCAGACGAGAAACCCAGGCTTCTCTCACCCCGGCTGCATCCTCCAGCTCACCCAGAAGGATCCTGAGGTGTTCCCTGTCCAGCTGTGAGACATAGTCTCTCATCATAGGATCTACTCCGAGCTCCTCCTTCTATCTCACAAAGATGGAGGGAGGAGTCCATCTGTCTCTTCCCATTTTGGAGGTGGGAGGAGCCACCTTGCAGAAGAAGCTCATTTCGGCCGCTTGTATCTGGGGGCATGGAGTAGTGCCGTTGCTCCTCCGGGTGGAGAGAAGAGTTGTTCCAGGCATGTTCCACCAGGAGGAGCTCCAGAGAGACCCCAGACCTGCTGGAGAGTATGTCTCACAGCTGGACAGGGAACACCTCAGGATCCTCCTGGGTGAGCTGGAGTATGCAGCTGGGCTTAGAGAAGCCCTAGTTTCCCGTCTGAGGATGTTATCCCCGCGACCCAGCCCTGAATAAGCGGAAGACAGATGGACCTGAACCAAAACAAGACGTCTGACCAGGAACCTAAACGTTACAGGTTATTTGAAGACGTCTCTGTTCTCCTCCAGGTGACCGACTCCATCCGGGACTGCTTTGTGACCGGAAAGTGGGACAAAGAGCAGGACGCTGCCACGCTGCTGAAGGACGACGGTGAGTAGGAGGACCTCTTGGGTCTGAATCCAGAGTCTGAAGAACTCATCCGTTTGTTTCTCTCCTAGAGAACGTTTACGGTGACTTTGAAGATCTGGAAACGGGAGAAATTCACAAGAGTGGGGGAGATGGTCAGGAGGAAGACGAGGAGGACGATGACGGCAGCGAGGAGGTAAGACACGGGGGGGGAACGTCTGGAACGTTTCTCCTCTGGGGGCAGATTTATACCCTCTGTGTTTCAAATGTATGACTTTCACAATAAAAGCATGTTAATAATTAAACCGCCATTTTCCTGCGTTCAACTTAGAAACTCACAAAGAGGACGATGCAGGGAGCCAGACCCGCGCTGTTCAGGGGCGTGAGGTCATTGACAAAGCCAGTATAGGGTGGCACTGGGGGCACAGAAGGCATTCCACCCCATAAGTCCCTTTCCTTTTCTTTTTCGTGGACCAAAACGGACCACCCCGCTTAGATCCGCGCCTGCTGTTGTACCCTCGGCCGTCCAATCCCTAATTATGTTGTGGAAACGGCACTAACCAAAGGACGGGGACCGGTTTTCCTCATCACTGGCTCTGTCTTCATCTCTACTGGCCTCACACAGAGGCTCGGGCTGGACCAGAGAGCCCCTCTGCCCACGATCATCTTCCTTTTATCACGTCAGAGAGACTGAAGACCATCTTTCAAAAACCGTCCTGCTCGAACTCGGACAGCCTGTTTCTGTCTTTTCACGTCTATTAATAGTAAAGATAGACCGTGTCCCGTTGCTCACATGCCTCCACTACCCGCCTCGTGCTTCCACTGACCTCCACACCAGGGCAGAGATTGCAGGCATTAAGGCCCGATCACACCACTCGAACTCTGCCGGAGCGTTACTTGAACGGTACAAAGGGGCGTTGAATTTTGACAATGCTCGTCACCACGAACAAAATGAAAAAAAAAAATGAATACTCAGGCGTTGGCTTACAACCGCTCCACCGAAGTTTGAGCAACGTCCAGCGTTGGTCTAGCGTACCCAAGCGTCTACCACCTTGCGTCTAGCGGTGGTAAACTTTGACTGGGCGTTGATGGAAGTGGTGGCATGGCCCCTCGAGATACATCAGCGATGGCCGAGCGTATGCGGCGTTGCTTTAACGGGTGCCAACTTTTGTTAAACGGTGACGACCGGTTACGAACAGTGAGAATTTTAAGATTTCAGCAATGGGAAAACATTCTAACCAATCAGAGAAGAGGTGACGTTGTGACATAATCACAAGCGTCCTCCATGTTTGTAGTTCTTTTGTTGAACAAATGAGATCAACCATAATACTTCATCATGGCGGCGAATCACTAGATTTGAGAATTTAAAGACTTTTTTATTGGTTAAAAAGTTAAATCACGAGAACAACGAGGTTAAAAAAGTTTGTTTTTACTTTTAACCCTTTTTTAAAAGAGAACAATGTTCGTGTTTGATTCGTTCTGTAGGAAGGACAACAGGAAGTGAAGCTGGACGATGACGAGCTCCGGAAGAAGAAACGTCTGGAGAAGAAACGAAGGCTGAAGGAGAGGTTTAACGCAGAGTACGACGACGGAGACGCAACGTACTTCGATCACCTGAAGGAGGAGCTACAGAAGCAGGCCGAGGTAGGCTGGGGAATTTTATGAAGAAGATTTCCCACAAATAAAAAGTAAAAAAAATAGAATTTAATGAAGTAAAAAAACCAAAGTTTGATCGACAGAAGTTAAAAAATTTAACCAAATACACGTTTTAAGGACCTCCGTTGTTAGGGTGGGCGTCCCTGTTGCTAGGCTGGATACATCATTCTGATTGGCTATGCAAATTTGGTTGGGCTGAAAATTCTGTTTCTTCTCCTTCCATCCTCTTTGGTCTTCCTCTAGTCCTCTTTCCTGGTGGTTCCAAACCCAGCATCCTTCTTCTGATGTACTCTCTCTCTCTCCTCTGCACATGTCCAAACCATCTCAGTCTGACCTCTCTGACTTTAAAACCTCTAACATGTGCTGTTTCTCTGATCCTGTCCATCCTGGTCACTCCCAGAGAGATCCTCAGCATCTTCATCTCTGATACAAACATCTCTGTTTCCTGTCTTTGAATCAGTGACACTGTCTCTAGACCAATCAGCATGGCCGCTCTCACCACACTGTCTCTAGACCAATCAGCATGGCCGCTCTCACTACACTGTCTATAGACCAATCAGTATGGCCGCTCTCACCACACTGTCTCTAGACCAATCAGCATGGCCGCTCTCACCACACTGTCTCTAGACCAATCAGCATGGCCGCTCTCACTACACTGTCTCTAGACCAATCAGTATGGCCGCTCTCACCACACTGTCTCTAGACCAATCAGCATGGCCGCTCTCACCACACTGTCTCTAGACCAATCAGCATGGCCGCTCTCACCACACTGTCTCTAGACCAATCAGCATGGCCGCTCTCACCTCACTGTCTCTAGACCAATCAGCATGGCCGCTCTCACCACACTGTCTCTAGACCAATCAGCATGGCCGCTCTCACCACACTGTCTCTAGACCAATCAGCATGGCCGCTCTCACCACGCTGTCTCTAGACCAATCAGCATGGCCGCTCTCACCTCACTGTCTCTAGACCAATCAGCATGGCCGCTCTCACTACACTGTCTCTAGACCAATCAGCATGGCCGCTCTCACCACACTGTCTTTAGACCAATCAGCATGGCCGCTCTCACCACACTGTCTCTAGACCAATCAGCATGACCGCTCTCACCACACTGTCTCTAGACCAATCAGCATGGCCACTCTCACCACACTGTCTCTAGACCAATCAGCATGGCCACTCTCACCACACTGTCTCTAGACCAATCAGCATGGCCGCTCTCACCACGGTTTTCTACACTTTCTCTTTCATTTTATCTGAAACTCTTCTATCACACATCACACCTGATACTTTTCTCCACCCGTTGCAGCCTGCCTGCACACGCTTCTTCACCTCTTTTCCACACTCTGGACTGTTGTCTCAGACTAGGTCATCCCGGCTCTCAGTCTGTGTCGTATATCCAGCCCAGTGGTGTGAGTAAACTTGGCAGGGTGGTCTGAGCGGAAGGACTTTCTTACCCACGATGAAACTCGTCTGTGATTGGGTTGTAAACACAGCCCTGTGTATCTGAATGCCCTGCTGCATGTGTGTGTGTGTGTGTGTGTCCAGCTGAACAGGACAGAGTTTGAAGACCTGGACGATGAGGTCCGAGTCCAGTACGAAGGTTTCCGGCCGGGGATGTACGTCCGGATCGAGATCTCCTCCCTCCCCTGCGAGTTCGTCACACACTTCGACCCCCACTATCCCATCATCCTCGGAGGACTGAACTCTACTGAAGCCAACGTGGGATATGTTCAGGTAGGTGTGTGTGTTGGTGGCTCTCGTGTGGGTCGTGGATCGTCTGAACGCTCTCTCATTCGTTGCCTCAGATGCGGGTAAAGAAGCATCGGTGGTACGAGCGCATCCTGAAGACCAGGGACCCGTTGATCCTGTCGCTAGGTTGGCGCCGTTTCCAGACCATCCCTCTGTACCACATCGAGGACCACAACGGGCGGCATCGCCTCCTTAAATACACACCGCAGCACATGCACTGCGGCGCCTCCATCTGGGGTAAGAAGCCAAACACTGCCCTCTTCTGCTTCTGATAATCCAACTTGGGGTTGGTTCCAGTTACTAGTAGGTCTCTGGTTAATTTCTAGTAACTGGATGATATGTCAGTGCAGCGTCCGCAGTAATTAGGATGCTACAGGATCTACGTTCCTACCCTCTCCATGGTAACCAGGATTAAGTTCCTACCCTCTCCATGGTAACCAGGATCTACGTTCCTACCCTCACCATGGTAACCAGGATTAAGTTCCTACCCTCACCATGGTAACCAGGATCTATGTTCCTACCCTCACCATGGTAACCAGGATCTACGTTCCTACCCTCACCATGGTAACCAGGATTAAGTTCCTACCCTCACCATGGTAACCAGGATCTACGTTCCTACCCTCACCATGGTAACCAGGATTAAGTTCCTACCCTCACCATGGTAACCAGGATTACGTTCCTACCCTCACCATGGTAACCAGGATTAAGTTCCTACCCTCACCATGGTAACCAGGATCTATGTTCCTACCCTCACCATGGTAACCAGGATCTACGTTCCTACCCTCACCATGGTAACCAGGATTACGTTCCTACCCTCACCATGGTAACCAGGATCTATGTTCCTATCCTCACCATGGTAACCAGGATTTACGTTCCTACCCTCACCATGGTAACCAGGATTAAGTTCCTACCCTCACCATGGTAACCAGGATTACGTTCCTACCCTCACCATGGTAACCAGGATTACGTTCCTACCCTCACCATGGTAATCAGGATCTACGTTCCTACCCTCACCATGGTAACCAGGATCTACGTTCCCACCCTCACCATGGTAACCAGGATCTACGTTCCCACCCTCACCATGGTAACCAGGATCTACGTTCCTACCCTCACCATGGTAACCAGTGTGAATTTTTTTGTCTCGTTCCAGGTCCGATCACACCTCAAGGAACTGGATTTTTGGCTCTTCAGTCGGTCACCGGAACTAAAGTAAGTAACAGAAGTGGTTCATCCTTAGGACCACTAGACTCATCCCTAGAACTGTTTCTCACTCGCAGGATGCTGAGTTAGCTCCGCTAAATTTTCAAACAAATGCTTTTGGGAGGAGCTCGGAGTAGAGCAGCTCCGCCTCTAGGTCAAGAAAACCCTGATGGGATGGCTCGGGCATCTGGTTAGGATGCCTTCCAAGCACCTTGGTGGTGAGATGTTCTGTCCCATCCCACTAGCAGGAGACCCAGAGGCAGAGAACTCTGTCCCGCTGGAGAGACTATGTCTCACAGCTGGACAGGGAACACCTCAGGATCCTCCTGGGTGAGCTGAAGGACGCAGAAAACCCTGGGCTGAAGCTGTTGCCCACTGATACCCAGCCTCGAATAAGTGGAAGACGACGCAGCGGAACATCTAAAAGTTTTTGTTTTCTCTCTTAAATTTCTGCTCATGTCTCCCTTTACAGGCCAATTTCCGTATCGCAGCCACCGGAGTCGTCCTTGATCTGGACAAATCCCTCACTGTAGTGAAGAAGCTCAAACTGATTGGATACCCGTATAAGATCTTTAAGAACACCTCCTTCATTAAGGTGAGATGGAGTGTGATGGTGGCACAGGACAGTCTGCTTTCCACTGGATTAATCCGGCTCTGGTTTCAGGGGATGTTCAACTCGGTGCTTGAGGTCGCCAAGTTTGAAGGAGCCTCGTTACGGACGGTGTCGGGCATCAGAGGTCAGATAAAGAAGGCGCTGTCCACGCCACCTGGAGCCTACAGAGCGACGTTTGAGGACCGCCTTCTGATGAGCGGTCAGTATGAGGATCAGTGGAAAAGACCTGGCACCTCGTTTATAAACCAGGCATCAGAATCAGAAGAACTGGTAGATCCTGGTTACCATGGTGAGGGTAGGAACGTAGATCCTGGTTACCATGGTGAGAGTAGGAACGTAGATCCTGGTTACCATGGTGAGGATAGGAACGTAGATTCTGGTTACCATGGTGAGGGTAGGAACGTAGATCCTGGTTACCATGGTGAGGGTAGGAACGTAGATCCCGGTTACCATGGTGAGGGTAGGAACGTAGATCCCGGTTACCATGGTGAGGGTAGGAACGTAGATCCCGGTTACCATGGTGAGGGTAGGAACGTAGATCCCGGTTACCATGGTGAGGGTAGGAACGTAGATCCCGGTTACCATGGTGAGGGTAGGAACGTAGATCCCCGTTACCACGGTGAGGGTAGGAACGTAGATCCCCGTTACCACGGTGAGGGTAGGAACGTAGATCCCCGTTACCACGGTGAGGGTAGGAACGTAGATCCCGGTTACCACGGTGAGGGTAGGAACGTAGATCCCGGTTACCATGGTGAGGGTAGGAACGTAGATCCCGGTTACCATGGTGAGGGTAGGAACGTAGATCCCGGTTACCATGGTGAGGGTAGGAACGTAGATCCTGGTTACCATGGTGAGGGTAGGAACGTAGATCCCGGTTACCATGGTGAGGGTAGGAACGTAGATCCCGGTTACCATGGTGAGGGTAGGAACGTAGATCCTGGTTACCATGGTGAGGGTAGGAACGTAGATCCTGGTTACCATGGTGAGGGTAGGAACGTAGATCCTGGTTACCATGGTGAGGGTAGGAACGTAGATCCTGGTTCTGTAACTGAAACGTGATGTTTGCAGACATCGTGTTCCTGCGTTCCTGGTACGGCGTCACGGTGCCTCAGCTCTACAATCCGGTCACCTCGCTGCTGCTGCCCGTCGGCCAGAAGGACTCCTGGACCGGGATGAGGACCGTCGGTCAGCTTAAACACGACCTGCAGATCAGGAACAAACCCAACACGGACTCCCTCTACAAGGTGGAACACATCACCTCCATCTCACCTCCTCCATTCTAGTCTGACTCCTCCTTCTTTTTTACAGCCGGTCGTCCGAGCCAAGCGGGTCTTCAACCGTCTCCACATTCCCAAAGAACTCCAGAAGGCCTTGCCCTTTAAGAGCAAACCTAAGCTGCAGCAGCCCAAAGGAAAGACCCCCGCTGACCTCCAGAGGCCCGCCGTCATCAGGGAGCCTCATGAGAGGAAGGTGAGTAGATTGAAACTGGTCGTCTGGTCTACCAG
This sequence comes from Neostethus bicornis, assembly GCA_902685375.1. Classification (NCBI taxonomy): domain Eukaryota; kingdom Metazoa; phylum Chordata; class Actinopteri; order Atheriniformes; family Phallostethidae; genus Neostethus; species Neostethus bicornis. The sequence continues at coordinate 1,442,143 of LR738559.1, forward strand.
AAGACGTCCAGGCGGGCGTCTCAGATGTGTCTCATTCCTCTGGAGGCTCGACGTCCAGGTTTGATGTAACGATCTGTCTCTTCCGCAGGTGGCCCACCTCCTCAACTCTCTGAGGATGGTCCACGGCCTCGTCAAGAATAAAGCCCACGCGGCTCAGCACGCCCGACACAAAGAGTTCCTCCAGCAGAAAGAGAAGCAGGAGGATGCCAAGATGAAGAGACTGAAGGAGGCCAAGAAGAAGCTGTTCCGTGCCATGGGTCAGGCGGAGAAGAAGAAACAGAGATCTAGTTTGAAAGGAGCTTCTAGTAGTGACTACTAGAGACTCAATCTGAGACTTCCTGCTTCTAAAGGAAGCAGCTGATTGGACGATGTGATATTTTAATAAAATAAACCAATGATGGTAGAGTTCTGATGCCCTCGGTTCATCTGCTAGAAACATCAACACTGTGCCCATCCTGGTGTCACCTCATTGAATTCACACACATTATAAGACCGGGTCAACGTCACTGGCACTCTAAAGTTGATTGGTTTAAAATAGGGGTGATCATGGAGGAGGGGGGACCTACCGCCTGGGCACCAAAACTTTGTGAGGAACGTCTATGAATTTTTTTTCCTGCCAACTCCAGTCTGTCTAAGCCCAAACCCACATGTAGGCGGGTATTTTTAAAACTGTCCTCCATTTTAGAAAAACTCTCGGGTACAGACTGTTTTCAATCTACCCGCACTCACATGAACCCTTATAAATGCCCTTCTGAGTGCTGTTATAACCATACCAGACCAGTATGTGGCAGTATTTATCCTCCTTTGCCCCTCAAAACGAAGCAGGAACAGTTGAGTGTAAAAAAAAAAAAAAGAAGAGCACCTGTACCTGGGTAAGAGGTAATATCCCGTTCCGTCATCTTCCGCTTGTTCCGGGGTCAGGTCGCGGGGCAACAGCCTCAAACGGGTAGCCCAGGCCTCTCTCTCCCCGGCCAGCTGTGAGGCTTAGTCTCTCCAGCAGGTCCGGGGTCTGCCTCTAGGTCTCCTCCCAGTGGGACGGGCCCGAAATACCTCGCCCACGAGGCGCTCGGGGGCATCCTGACCAGATGCCCGAACCACCCCATCTGGCTCCTCTCGACCTGGAGGAGGAGCGGCTCGACATCAAGCTCCTCCCGGATGGCAGAGCTCCTCACCCGATCTCTGAGTGAGAGCCCAGCCACCCTGCAGAGGAAGATCATTTCGGCCGCTTGTAGCCGTGTTGAGCCGCATTTTGTAATAACGGTGCCTTTTGTAATAAACTTTGTAGAACTGATGCAGCAGCCAATCAGATTACAGCCCGCCCTCCCCTCCCTGGCTGAGTGACAGACCATGTAGAGCTTTGAATTTGGCCACAAGTTATTGGCCTATATAATTTCAAATAGGCAACTAAAGTTATATTTGGAGTATTCTGTCATACATAGATTTGGGAAATTGCATAAAATTGCATAAAAAACAACAAAAGTCACTCTTGTAGAAATTCATTGTTTAACAAACAACAATATTAGGTATTATTACATTTACTTAAACACACAAAATAAGATACTTTTTAAAAAAAAACTATTTTCTTTGAGACTTTTTTTTCTAAAAATCTCCTCATGCAAAACATTGCTTTTTTTTTAAATTTTTTCATTTTTATTTTTTTTATTACAAAATGCGGCTCAACAAGCCGCGATCGGTCACCACCCACAGCTGGTTACCATGGTGAGAGTAGGAACGTAGATCCTGGTTACCACGGTGAGGGTAGGAATGTAGATCCTGGTTACCATGGTGAGGGTAGGAACATTGATCCTTGGTTACCATGGTGAGGGTAGGAACGTAGATCCTGGTTACCATGGTGAGGGTAGAAATATAGATCCTGGTTACCATGGTGAGGGTAGGAACGTAGATCCTGGTTACCACGGTGAGGGTAGGAACGTAGATCCTGGTTACCATGGTGAGGGTAGGAACATTGATCCTTGGTTACCATGGTGAGGGTAGGAACGTAGATCCTGGTTACCATGGTGAGGGTAGGAACGTAGATCCTGGTTACCATGGTGAGGGTAGAAATATAGATCCTGGTTACCATGGTGAGGGTAGGAACGTAGATCCTGGTTACCACGGTGAGGGTAGGAACGTAGATCCTGGTTACCATGGTGAGGGTAGGAACATTGATCCTTGGTTACCATGGTGAGGGTAGGAACGTAGATCCTGGTTACCATGGTGAGGGTAGAAATGTAGATCCTGGTTACCATGGTGAGGGTAGGAACGTAGATCCTGGTTACCACGGTGAGGGTAGGAACGTAGATCCTGGTTACCATGGTGAGGGTAGGAACATTGATCCTGGTTACCATGGTGAGGGTAGGAATGTAGATCCTGGTTACCATGGTGAGGGTAGGAACGTAGATCCTGGTTACCATGGTGAGGGTAGGAATGTAGATCCTGGTTACCATGGTGAGGGTAGGAACGTAGATCCTGGTTACCATGGTGAGGGTAGGAACGTAGATCCTGGTTACCATGGTGAGGGTAGGAACGTAGATCCTGGTTACCATGGTGAGGGTAGGAACGTAGATCGACTTGTAAATCGAGAGCTTTGTTTTTCGGCTCAGCTCTCTCATTACCACAATGGACCGATGCAGCGTCCTAGTTATTGCTGATGCCGCACCGATCCGCCTGTTGATCTCCCGCTCCATCCTTCCCCCACTCGTGAACAAGACCCCGAGATACTTAAACTTCTCCACTTGGGGCAGGATCCTGTCCCTGACCCGCAGGGGTCATTCAAACCTTTTCCGGGCGAGAACCATGGTCTCGGATTTGGAGGCGCTAATGCCTCCATGACATGCCAAGTCATCTGCATTGGGCTGGTGACAACCCCAATTAGGACCTATTTCACCCTCACCCGCCAAGGCTAATAAAACTACTGCATGATGAACTCTAGTGCATTCTATGAACATGATTAGATATAATGAGGCTAAGTACATGGCATCTCCTGCTGCTGCGCATCTGAAAGCCGCTAGTGGCGACCTCCATGGTCTATTGCCAGTATTGTTTTTGATGAATGTATGGAAGAAGTCGGACATCCGGGAACTTTATGACAGCTTGTGTGTGTACAAAGCGTGACCAATCAGAACAGGTGTGTATTCCTGGTGGTAATTCCTCTTCATACTGATACATAACACTAGGTGGTAACACACGGAAGACGCACAATTTACCAGCTGCTTTCTCATGTTAAGAACGGTTTGTTTTATGCTGACTGTCATGGCGGGTGTTTCCTATTGGAAAACGTCATCTCATAGCCCCTCCTCTTTTTTTGATCCCGCATGTTCCCACATAAAACCAACGTTTTCCAAAATCTTACCTTTGGTTGGAGTTTTCCAAACACTTCGTTTCCTGGATGTTTGGGGTGTGTTGTTATTTACCTGGCTGAACCCTGAAGCTGTAGAACGAGTCCTAACGACGATCCGCTCTTCAGTAGACTACTATGCCCTTTTTATCCTGTGGTGCAGCTGCCGTACCACACGGTCATGGAGAGACAGGATGCCCTCTAGTGGCTCTGTAGAAGAAAACCAGTTAAAGTCAAAAGAAAAGCTTAAAAAAAACTAAAAAGTTAAAAAGTTTGAAAAGTTTAAGTAAAGGCTAAAAAAAATGTTTTAAAAAAATCTATAAAAAGAATCTTTAAAATGGTGACCCGGATGTGACCCGAATCACCCGAAAATTTATTCACTTCTTCATGTTTTTATTATTTTTTTATTTTTATTTATTGTTTCATTTCATCCAAAACAAAAGAACAAACGCATCTTAAAAAAAAAGGTCTTCAGTAAAAAAAATGATGAATGAAACGGTTCAGAAAGAAGCAAAGCTTATAATATCTGACTCTTAGCAGCAAAAATTATATACTGTACAATCAACAAACAACATCAACAACAACAAAACAGAGTTTTCTGCAACACATATTTATCAATTATTTTGGAAAAATACTAAAAATGTAAAAAAAAAGTCCACCTTGAACTTTTTTACTTTGATTCTTTTTGATCTTCTGTTAAAATTTTAAAATGATTAAAAACATTCATTCACTTTCTGAGCCGTTGATCCCTAATGGGACCACGGAGTGCTGGAGCCTATCCCGGCTGATTTAAGTCGGGAGGCAGAGTACACCCTAAATGGGTTGGCAGTCTGTTGAAGGGTCACACACACACACACACACACACACACACACACACACACACACACACACACACACACACACACACACACACACACACACACACACACACACACACACACAGAGACAACCAGCCACACACACACACTCCTTCCTAGGGGCAGTTTTCCTAGCAGCCAATCAACTTAACATGTATGTTTTTGAAGGAAACCAGAGAAAACCCACACAAACAAGAGGAGAACATGCAAACTACACACAGAAAGGCCAGTGTTTCAAGCCTCGACCCCACTTCAGAACTCAAACCCCTGACCTACTTGCTGTGAAGCCGCCGTTCAGCCATTAAAACATAGAAATTCTTGAAATTTAAATAAGTAAACAATGGGTTTAAGTCATTTTAATGAAATTAAGTTTGTAATATTTAGCTGTTTTTTTTTCTATATTTTTTAATTATTATTTTATTATTTGTGACCAAAATAAACATATTTATTCATTCAAAAGATATAAAATAAAATGTTGATTTTATGACATTAATTAAAATAGACAATAAATGTGAAGAAATTTAATTAAAAAACAACAATAAATTTAAACAAAATGTTATTGAAGTTAAATTTTTAACTAAAACTATTTTGATATTTTAAAGTTTTAAATAATAATTTCTTTTTTTACCGGTGATAAAATTCTTTTATTTTGAAATGTGTAACAGGAAGTGTATCTATTTTTTTTTCTAACTTTGTCAAATGCTTTTATTTTGAAATGTGTAACAGGAAGTGTGTGTAATTCCTCTTTTTTTCTAACTTTATTAAACTGTTGAGAAACTTTCTGCTTTGTTTTAAACTGAGTTTTTGTCTTTTTTTCTTCAAACTTTTTCTTCACGAACTAAAAGTTTGATGTGAAGAAAAACTAAAAAACCGGAAAAAAGAACTGGATTTAATTTAAAACGAAGAGTTTAAACAGAATCTTGTTTAAAGTTTAGATTCTTTTATCCTGAAAAACAAAGAAAAAGAGACACTGGTGAGGTTTTAAACTTTTAATTTGAAAGGTTTTTGTTTATATTTTAGTAAAAACTCTTTCTTTTTAAAACGTGTGTGTTACTGCGTGCGTGGGTTTGTCTGTGTGTTTGTGTTTCTCTATGACTGTGTGTGTGTGTGTGTGTGTGTGTGTGTCTCTCTCTCTCTCTCTCTTGAGTATGTGAGTGTATGTATGTACGTGTGTCTCTCTCTGAGTGTGTGTGTGTGTGTGTGTGTGTCTGTTTCTCTATGACTGTGTGTGTGTGTGTGTGTGTGTGTATGAGTGTGTGTCTCTCTCTTTGAGTGTATTTATGAGTGTGTGTATATGTGTGTGTCTCTCTCTGAGTGTATGAGTGTGTGTGTCTCTCTCTCTGAGTGTATGAGTGTGTGTGTGTGTGTGTGTGTGTGTGTGTGTCTCTCTCTCTCTCTGAGTGTGTGTGTGTATGTATGTGTGTATGTGTGTGTGTGTAAATCTTTAAGGTTTAGTTTTAAACATATTTTTTTCTTCTGACTTTTCTGCAGAATCATCATTTTAAAAAAACAGGAAATAAAAACTGGTCCATCTGGTTTCCAGTCTGAGGATCTCCTCCTGTTTTCATCCATTAATCCTCACACCCAACAATCATTCGTTTTAATTCCGCTCCGTCATCTTCCGCTTATCCGAGGCCGGATCGCGGGGGTAACATCCTCAGACAGGAGAACCATGCTTCTCTCACCCCGGCTGCATCCTCCAGCTCACCCAGGAGGATCCTGAGGTGTTCCCTGTCCAGCTGTGAGACATAGTCTCTCCAGCAGGTCCGAGGTCTGCAACTGGGTCTCCTCCTGGTGGGATGGAACACCTCACCAGAGAGGTGTTCAGGAGGCATCCTAACCAGATGCGTGAACCACCCCATCTGGCTTCTCTGATCCGGAGGAGCAACAGCTCTACTCCAAGCTCCTCCAAGGTGGTAGAGCTCCTCTCTCTATGTCTGAGTGAGAGCCCAGCCACCCTGCGGAGGAAGAACATTTCAAACACTTGTATCCATGATCTCCTTCTTTTGGTCACCACCCACACTGGTTACCATGGTGAGGATAGGAACGTAGATCTTGGTTACCATGGTGAGGGTAGGAACATAGATCCTGGTTACCATGGTGAGGGTAGGAACGTAGATCCTGGTTACCATGGTGAGGGTAGGAACATAGATCATGGTTACCATGGTGAGGGTAGGAACGTACATCCTGGTTACCATGGTGAGGGTAGGAACGTAGATTCTGGTTACCATGGTGAGGGTAGGAACATAGGTCATGGTTACCATGGTGAGTGTAGGAACATAGATCCTGGTTACCATGGTGAGGGTAAGAATGTAGATCCTGGTTACCATGGTGAGGGTAGGAACGTAGATTCTGGTTACCGTGGTGAGGGTAGGAACGTAGATTCTGGTTACCGTGGTGAGGGTAGGAACATAGATCCTGGTTACCGTGGTGAGGGTAGGAACGTAGATCCTGGTTACCATGGTGAGGGTAGGAATGTAGATCCTGGTTACCATGGTGAGGGTAGGAACATAGATCATGGTTACCATGGTGAGGGTAGGAACGTACATCCTGGTTACCATGCTGAGGGTAGGAACGTAGATTCTGGTTACCATGGTGAGGGTAGGAACATAGGTCATGGTTACCATGGTGAGTGTAGGAACATAGATCCTGGTTACCATGGTGAGGGTAGGAACGTAGATTCTGGTTACCGTGGTGAGGGTAGGAACGTAGATTCTGGTTACCGTGGTGAGGGTAGGAACATAGATCCTGGTTACCACGGTGAGGGTAGGAACGTAGATCCTGGTTACCATGGTTACCATCCACCATCCATTCCTCATCCAAACATCCTATCACTCATTCTTTCATCCTCCATCTAACATCTGAGAGGTCAGACTGTTCCCACACAGTGACCGTTCCAGTCTGATGGATCCCGTTCTGTCTCCGTAGGATTCCCTGTGATGGTACCATGAGGGGCCCAGGTGGTTCTGGAAGCGGGTGCAGCCCTGAAGGCTGATGGCCCCTGACCAATCAGGATGCACATAGTTTCAGTGGGTTTCAGTAAGTCCTGCTTCCTCTTCTCCCTGGCTTCCTGTTTCCTGCTCCTGCTCCTCATCCCCACGCTGCAGCCCCCTCCCCGACAGCTGGACCTCCCCCAGCCTCGACCGCAACCTCGACCCAGCAGAGGGAGGCACGAGGGATCTTCAGGAGGTTCAGGAAAACCAGATCAGACTCATGTGGGTCACAGAGGATCTGAATCTGGTCCTGAGTCCCTGGACAGGCTGGATCTAGAGGACGTGTTTCTGGCGGTGAAGACCACCAGGAAGTATCACAAGTCCAGACTGGAGCTGCTCATCCAGACCTGGGTGTCTCAAGCTAAGGAACAGGTGGGGTACACACACACTCACATACACACACACACACTCAGACATACACACACACACATATACACACACACACATACACACACACATACACACACACACACACATATATATATACACACACACCTGGGTATCCAGACCTGGGTATCTCAAGCTAAGGAACAGGTGGGGTACACACACACACACACATACACACACACACACACACACACACACACACACACACACACACACACACACACACACACACACATATACAACCGGATTCCAAAAAAGTTGGGACACTTTAGAAATTGTGAATA
>LR738559.1:1455000-1525000 GCA_902685375.1 Neostethus bicornis
TTCGCCACCGGAGGAGCGGGTTTCTGCATCAGCAGAGGTTTAGCTCTAAAGATGAGTCCGTGGGCGAGGTAGGTCACACACACATTAACACACACACACACCCGTCCACCACCAGGACGACCCGGTCCAAGTTGTTTTCTTCTTCCAGTTTGGGGAACTTCATCAGCACAGCGGAGAAGATCCGTCTCCCTGACGACTGCACCATCGGTTACATCATCGAGGCTCTGCTGGAGGTCACCCTCACCCACACCCACCTGTTTCACTCCCACCTGGAGAACCTGCAGAAGCTCCCCGCGGACACCGTGCTGGACCAGGTGGGAGGACATGAGAGGAGGAGGCGGTCTACATGGTTTTCTCTTCACCCTGTGACGCTGTGGCTTCTCTCCAGGTGACTCTGAGTTACGGAGGCTTCGAGAACAGAAGAAACGTGGTGGCCGTCGCTGGAAGCTTCTCTCTGGCGCAGGATCCTACCAGGTAACCGAACCCCGCCCAGTTCTATCAACCAATCAAACGAGTTTGAAGCCGCGTTCACACCACACGCACTAGAACAGCTCATTCCTGGATGCACCCGTCTCCGTTTGGCACTTTAGTCTCACCTTGTGATGCTAATTTAACAGCTAACGCCTGAGGTATGTCTGAGAGCTGCAGTGTAAACACCTCGATGCCCCCTCGCCCCTATCCACCGGCGTCCCAATCCGGTGGCACTGTGTCCAACCTGGCAACCCAAAAGCTGGAGTCCAGGATGGGTCCACCAAACTGGTCTCTCTGTATTTCACTGGGTCCGAGTGAGCGCCTCCAGTTCCTCAAGCGAGCAACCGGACGTTTCCATGGAGACCGTAAAAACACAGGAAGCACCTCCTCTAGACCGTCTCCTTCTCCTCAGCTCCCTCAGGACTGAACCAACTCCTCCAGCCATGATGGATGTGGCTCCGAGAGCCGGAAGCTGGTCGAGCATGTCAACATGCACGTCAACAGGAAAAGCTGATTAAGATTTTGGTGTTAATATAGGCATTAGAACTCTGGCATGATTAACCCATCATGGTGGAAATGAGTTGGACCGACTCCGACGTGGAATCCTGGGTTTTCATGATGAATTTCTCTGCTTGTTTTTCAGGTTTAAGACGATCCACTGCCTCCTTTACCCCGACACAGAGTGGTGTCCTGAATCCCGACCTGAGATCTGACCTGGATCCTTTAAGACCGCCTCCTTCTGTCTCCTGGACTTGCTGTTGCCATGCCGATGGGTGCCCTGAGCGTTCCTCGGAGCGACCAGAGAGTTTGATCCTGTTTAGTCCATCTTTACTCGACCGGATCGTGTCCCAGCTTCTATGGGAACAGATGGAAGTCCAGGCCAGACTAGACGATCCAGATCGGTTCTAGTGTAGCTTTAATCTGTGAAACCGGATCAGTATTATTATCTGATGAAGGTACGAGTAATGAGCCGGGTTCCAGCGACGCGTTCATGTAGCTTTTTATTTACCTGTTTGCACTACCTGGATGATGTCACTTCCTGTTTATTATGACGATGTGTTCTGGTTAATCTCAGACAAACTGTTCCTGAATGCACCGCTCCACCCACTCTAGTTCTGGGGGACGTTCAGACCTCCAATCAAACAGCCAGAAGTAGCTTGTTTTGGTCACCATGGTAACCAACATTGGTTTACGGAGCAGTCCAAAACCCGTCTCACTGCAGGACAGTGAATGATGACGATGCTGATGATGGTGGTCGTCATGGTGATGATGATGTAACTGATGTTTTTTTTAAAAATAAAAGTTTTTAATGATTTCCAATTCAAACACCATGGTAACTAGGATCTACGTTCCTACCCTCACCATGGTAACCAGGATCTACGTTCCTACCCTCACCATGGTAACCAGGATCTACGTTCCTACCCTCACCATGGTAACCAGGATCTACGTTCCTACTCTCACCATGGTAACCATAATCTACGTTCCTACCCTCACCATAGGTAACCAGGATCTACGTTCCTACCCTCACCGTGGTAACCAGGATCTACGTTCCTACCCTCACCGTGGTAACCAGGATCTACGTTCCTACCCTCACCGTGGTAACCAGGATCTACGTTCCTACCCTCACCATGGTAACCAGGATCTACGTTCCTACCCTCACCATGGTAACCAGGATCTACGTTCCTACCCTCACCGTGGTAACCAGGATCTACGTTCCTACCCTCACCGTGGTAACCAGGATCTACATTCCTACTCTCACCATGGTAACCAGGATCTACATTCCTACCAGGTCTTTTGATTTCTAAAAGGAGAATCTGAGTTGCCATGAATCCAAAAAAATGCTTAAAAACAGTCACAATATTAAAAGCATTTCGTAAAATCATTCAAACAATAATAAAATGATTCCTAAATGTTTTTATGAACTGTTTCTGAAACCAGACTGAGATCCAGTTTGAGTCTAAAACCTAGAGGTTTTATTTAGAAATAAACTGAGATCCAGTTTGATTCTGAAAACTGGAGCTGTTATTTTTTAAATAAACTAAGATCCAGTTTTAGTCTTAAAAGCTCGAGGTTTTATTTTGAAATCAGACTGAAAACCAGTTTAAGTCTGAAACCTCGAGGTCTTATTTTGAAACCAGACTTAGAACCAGTTTGAGTCTAAAAGCTCGAGTTTTTATTTTGAAATCAGACTTAGAACCAGTTTGAGTCTAAAAGCTCGAGGTTTTATTTTGAAATCAGACTTAGAACCAGTTTGAGTGTGACTGTTGGGTAATGATTAAAAGTTTGAACCCCTGCCTGGAGTCTCCTGCTCCTCCCCCTCTTCCTGCTGCAGAAAGAGAAGACTCCAGAAAGCAGCAGCATGGAGATCTCCTTCAGGGGGAAACAGGCCCTGGTCACAGGTGCAGGAAAAGGTAAGACCACCTGGTTAAAAATAACCTGCTGATGACCATGCTGCCCCGTCACCATGCGTCCTGCAGGGGCGTAACTGCTGTTTGCAGAGTCGGGTGTGTGGGGGCTTCTGATCCCCACATGCAAACATCATTCTCTACTTTTACTTCTTGTTTTAAATTCTTCATCTTTGATTTAGATGAAAAAAAGCTTGTTTAGTGTAAATAAATCTTACAGCCAACTCATTAGACAGACGGATCAGTGCAGCGTCTGCAATAATCAGGACGCTACATTGGTCCGTTGTGGTGAAGAAAGAGCTTAGCTGAAAAGCAAAGCTCTCAATTTACCAGTCGATCCTACCCTCACCGTGGTAACGAGGATCTACGATCCTACCCTCACCGTGGTAACCAGGATCCACGATCCTACCCTCACCATGGTAACCAGGATCTACGATCCTACCCTCACCATGGTAACCGGGATCTACATTCTTACAATTACCATGGTAACCATGATCTACGTTCCTACCCTCACCATGGTAACCAGGATCTACGTTCCTACCCTCACCATGGTAACCAGGATCTACGTTCCTACCCTCACCATGGTAACCAGGATCTACGATCCTACCCTCACCATGGTAACCAGGATCTACGATCCTACCCTCACCATGGTAACCGGGATCTACATTCTTACAATTACCATGGTAACCATGATCTACGATCCTACCCTCACCATGGTAACCAGGATCTACGTTCCTACCCTCACCATGGTAACCAGGATCTACGTTCCTACCCTCACCATGGTAACCAGGATCTACGTTCCTACCCTCACCATGGTAACCAGGAACCACGTTCCTACCCTCACCATGGTAACCAGGATCTACGTTCCTACCCTCACCATGGTAACCAGGATCTACGTTCCTACCCTCACCATGGTAACCAGGATCTACGTTCCTACCCTCACCATGGTAACCAGAATCTAACGTTCCTACCCTCACCATGGTAACTAGGGTCTACGTTCCTACCCTCACCATGGTAACCAGGATCTACATTCCTACCCTGAGTGTGTGTGTGTAGCCCTGCAAAAGACTGGCGACCTGTTCGGTGTGTACCCGGCCTCTCGCCTTGAATCAGCCGGGATAGGGTCTGACACCCCATGTTAGCCCGTTAGGGATAATAGGCTCAGAAGTCGAAACTAAACACCAAAGTTCAAACATTAACATGTAAAACTGACCCCGTCATATGTTTGTGTGTGTGTGTGTGTGTGTGTGTGTGTGTGTGTGTGTTTCAGGAATCGGGCGAGAGACTGCGTTGGCTCTGGCCCGTTGCGGGGCAAAGGTCACGGCTGTCACACGGACCAAAGCCGACCTTGACAGCCTTGTGCAGGAGGTACAACCGCCTGCTCATCTGATTGGTTAAAATATAAACGCTTCTACATTCATTAGCTCTGCTGACGAGGCGTGTGTGTATGTGTCTGTTTTCGTGTCTGCGTGTATGTATATGTGTGTGTGTGTGTGTGTATGTGTGGGGGCTTATGACAGAAGACCCCGTCTTCATTCTGATTGGTCCTTCCTCCTCTGTTCTCCCAGTGTGACTCCATCACTCCCATATGTGTGGACCTGGGCGACTGGGCCGCCACTGAAGCGGCCCTGAAGGACCTCGGACCCATCGACCTGCTGGTGAACAACGCCGCCCTCGCTGTTTTGGAGCCATTTTTGGAGACCACCCCAGAAACGTTTGACAGGTAGGTTCCAGTAGACCCATGAGGTTTCATCCCAGAAGGTGATGACTTTAACCTGACGGTCTGATTTTCTGCAGGTTGTTCGACATCAATGTGAAGGCGGTGCTTCACGTCTCTCAGGTAAACTCATCCGAACGTCTGGCCTCGTTTACGCTAGATTCTGAACGAACTGAGAATGCCAGGCCTGCATCACCAGATTAGGTTCCGATCCCCTAGAGCTAGTTTGTGCACCTGAGGGTCTGACCGCCAGGGTCCTTGTCGTTGGCTGCCACCCATCTCCTCCTACGCCCGACCCCTGTCCTTCCTGCAGGTGGTGAGCCCACTATAAAGGCTGCCCATGTCCCCTGTTCAGGCTGAGCCTATCCAGGGTCTAGGGTTAAAAGCCAAGCCACCAGGCGCTCGCTCTCGTGCCCCACTCTTATGCTTGGCTTCACATGGGGGCTCTGGTGACCCACGTTCGGGCAAGGGCAGCTTGGCCATGCTTGATCTTTTCATAGGGGATTTTTGAGCCGCGCTTTCTCTGGCCCCTCACCTAGGACCTGTTTGCCTGGTAGAGTACCAGGGGCATTAAGACCCTGACAACATAGCTGCTACGATCATTGAGACGCTCAAACCCCTACCCCACGATGAGATAGTGACTCAAGGGGGAACCTACCCTCACCATGGTAACCAGGATCTACGTTCCTACCCTCACCATGGTAACCAGGATCTACGTTCCTATCCTCACCATGGTAACCAGGATCTACGTTCTTACCCTCACCATGGTAACCAGGATCTACGTTCCTACCCTCACCATGGTAACCAGGATCTACGTTCTTACCCTCAAAATGGTAACCAGGATCTACATTCCTACCCTCACCATGGTAACCAGGATCTATGTTCCTACCCTCACCATGGTAACCAGGATCTACGTTCCTACCCTCACCATGGTAACCAGGATCTATGTTCCTACCCTCACCATGGTAACCAGGATCTACGTTCCTACCCTCACCATGGTAACCAGGATCTACGTTCCTACCCTTACCATGGTAACCAGGTGGAGTGGATTAGGCATCTTGTTAGGATGCCTGGGCTTCCCGTCTGAGGCTGTTACCCTCACATTCCGGCCCAGGATTAGCGGACCTAATCCCAAGATGTGTCTCGTTCCCTGGTCGGATCATACCCTCGTTGCACTGCAGGGCTGCTGTCATGCGGCCACGATGGTCTCCCTCCATGTCTGGTTCCTCGCCCTGCTCATGGTGTACCCTGCTGTTCCGGTCTCTTTCTGTCTGTGTTTCATTTCTATTCAGACCTGTTTTATTGAAACCTTGTTTCCATGGAGACTACGTCCGATGTTTCTCAGCCCAATCTGACCCTGCTTGTCCTGATGCATTCTGGATCCAAGACTCCAGATGACGGTGTTCCACAGGGTGCCATGCTGGGAGTCTTCAGAAACGTGACTGTTTTTCATGTTACAAAGTGTGTATGTGTGTCCGGACAGATTGTTGCACGAGGGATGAAGGCCAGAGGATCAGAGGGTTCCATCGTTAACGTCTCCAGCCAGGCCTCCCAGTGTGCCCTCAAGGACCACGCTGTTTACTGTGAGAACCACGAACCTCCCAGTTTCTCTCTCAGAATGATGACAAACATCTGGTTTCTGTTCAGGTGCCACCAAAGGAGCTGTGGACATGCTGACGAAGGTCATGGCACTGGAGCTGGGACCCCACCAGGTAAAACTTAGGAGTCTTTTGTTCATTCTCAGGTTGCTTTACTCCCTCTGTGATGCTTTACTTATTCCCTGGAGGTGTTCCCTGTCCAGCTGTGAGACACAGGTCTCACAGGTCCGGAATATAGATTTGGGTAGGAACATAGATCCTGGATACCATGGTGAGGGTAGGAACGTAGATCCTGGTTACCATGGTGAGGGTAGGAACGTAGATCCTGGTTACCATGGTGAGGGTAGGAACGTAGATCCTGGTTACCATGGTGAGGGTAGGAACATAGATCCTGGTTACCGTGGTGAGGGTAGGAACGTAGATCCTGGTTACCATGGTGAGGGTAGGAACGTAGATCCTGGTTACCATGGTGAGGGTAGGAACATAGATCCTGGTTATTGTGGTGAGGGTAGGAACGTAGATCCTGGTTACCATGGTGAGGGTAGGAACATAGATCCTGGTTATTGTGGTGAGGGTAGGAACATAGATCCTGGTTACCATGGTGAGGGTAGGAACATAGATCCTGGTTATTGTGGTGAGGGTAGGAACATAGATCCTGGTTACCATAGTGAGAGTAGGAACGTAGATACTGGTAACTTGGTGACCACAGGTGAAGATCACCGATCGATCGGTCGATCTCTATTCTTCCCCCACTGTGAACAAGATAAGAGACTGCAAAAACATACATGCCAGGTTGATTGGCTGCTACAAAGTTGCCCCTAAGAATAAGTGTATGTGTGACCCCGCTACAGACTGGCATCCTGTTTGGGGTGTATCCTGCCTCTCACCTTAAATCAACAGCGATAGGCTCCAGCACCCTTGCGTCTTCGTTGACGATAAGCGGTTCAGAAGACGAAACAAAATATTCTGACTTTTCTGTTCAAACTTTTCCTCCAGATTCGTGTGAACTGCGTGAATCCCACCGTGGTCCTGACCGCCATGGGCCGGATCGGATGGACTGATCCTGTGAAAGCAAAGACCATGACGGACCGCATCCCGTTAGGACGCTTCGCAGGTCAGACACACCAGCAGCATCACACACACTGGAAACAGAACTAACAGAACAAAGACAAGAGCAATGGAGGGTGTGTAAAAGAGGTGAAGAAGCATGGGCAGGCAGGCTGGACTGGGTGGAGAAAAGTATCAATTGTGATAGAAGAGTGTAGAAAACCGTGGTGAGAGCGGCCGTGCTGATTGGTCTAGAGACAGTGTGGTGAGAGCGGCCATGCTGATTGGACTAGAGACAGTGTGGTGAGAGCGGCCATGCTGATTGGTCTAGAGACAGTGTGATGAGAGCGGCCATGCTGATTGGTCTAGAGACAGTGTGGTGAGAGCGGCCATGCTGATTGGTCTAGAGACAGTGTGGTGAGAGCGGCCATGCTGATTGGTCTAGAGACAGTGTGATGAGAGCGGCCATGCTGATTGGTCTAGAGACAGTGTGGTGAGAGCGGCCATGCTGATTGGACTAGAGACAGTGTGGTGAGAGCGGCCATGCTGATTGGTCTAGAGACAGTGTGGTGAGAGCGGCCATGCTGATTGGTCTAGAGACAGTGTGGTGAGAGCGGCCATGCTGATTGGTCTAGAGACAGTGTGGTGAGAGCGGCCATGCTGATTGGTCTAGAGACAGTGTGGTGAGAGCGGCCATGCTGATTGGTCTAGAGACAGTGTGGTGAGAGCGGCTATGCTGATTGGTCTAGAGACAGTGTGGTGAGAGCGGCCATGCTGATTGGTCTAGAGACAGTGTGGTGAGAGCGGCCATGCTGATTGGTCTAGAGACAGTGTCACTGAGAAAAAGACAGGAAGCAGAGATGGAGGTAGCAGAGATGAAGATGCTGAGGATCTCTCTTGGAGTGACCAGGATGGACAGGATCAGAGGAACAGCACATGTTAGAGGTTTTAAAGTCAGAGAGGTCAGACTGAGATGGTTTGGACATGTGCAGAGGAGAGAGAGAGAGTACATCAGAAGAAGGATGCTGGATTTGGAACCACCAGGAAAGAGGACTAGAGGAAGACCAAAGAGGAGGTTCATGGATTCAGTGAAGGAAGACATGAAGACACTTATTGTGACTGAAGAGGATGCAGCAGATAGGGTTAGATGGAGGAAACTGACTTGCTGTGGCGCCCCCTGGAGGGAAATGATGGAAGGAGAAGAAGATGGTAACAAATGCTAACAATGACTTATTCCCTGAATGTTTTTTTTGCTGATGAATCAGTTTGTCTGACTTCCTGTTGATGTGTCTGTAGAAGTGGAAGACGTGGTGAACAGCATTTTATTCCTGCTGAGCGATAAGAGTAATATGACCAACGGGGTGACCCTGCCAGTGGACGGAGGTTTCCTGGCCTGCTGAAAAAAAAAAGGATGTTACTTTAAAAATCTGAATAAAACCTTCCTCATTGTTCAGATTCTATTGTCTTGTTTTTATGTCGTTAAAAAAAGTCATATGGGAAAAAAAAACAGGATCTACGTTCCTACCCTCACCATGGTAACCAGGATCTACGTTCCTACCCTCACCATGGTAACCAGGATCTACGTTCCTACCCTCACCATGGTAACCAGGATCTACGTTCCTGCCCTCACCATGGTAACCAGGATCTACGTTCCTGCCCTCACCATGATAACCAGGATCTACGTTCCTACCCTCACCATGGTAACCAGGATCTACGTTCCTACCCTCACCATGGTAAACAGGATCTACGTTCCTACCCTCACCATGGTAACCAGGATGTACGTTCCTGCCCTCACCATGGTAACCAGGATGTACGTTCCTGCCCTCACCATGATAACCAGGATCTACGTTCCTACCCTCACCATGGTAAACAGGATCTATGTTCCTACCCTCACCATGATAACCAGGATCTACGTTCCTACCCTCACCATGGTACCCGGGATCTACGTTCCTACCCTCACCATGGTAACCAGGAACCTGAATTTCCTACTTTTGTTGGACCAAATTAAAAGGTTTGAGTGTCCCTGATGTGGTCCTCAGACCACGGTTTGACCACCTCTGCATGACTGGATTACAACAGAGAATCAAAACACATGAAAATTCCCCTATTTATAAAATTATAATTAAAAAGGCTAAAATAATATAAATTAAAAAACTAGAGATTTTATTTTGAAATTTTTAACAAGATGGCGCTGCTTTCGATTGAAAATAAGGCCTCTCAGAGTGTGTGAAAGTGTGTGTGTGAGAGAGTGTGTGTGAGTGGGATGCAGTGTGACATCATCGCTATCGTTGTCATGGTAACTGCTTTGTCCATTGTTAATCAGTAGAGGAGTTTTTAAACAGATTTTACTGATTTTAATGGATTATTTCCGTTTTTTTTTCATCATAATCCGTGGTTTTTGTTCCATAAAAATAAAATCTAATAATAAAACTAATGATAAAAAGGTGTGAATTTGTGATAAAAAATGTGACGTGTGTCCCTTTAAAACCCTTCGTGTTTTTCCGGAGAGGTTCGTCTGCGTTCGGCTTCGCCTTCTTTCCACTGCGCTGCTTTTCATCCACAGAGAGAAAAAAAACCCTCTGCAGAAAAGAATCCAAATAAAAACCTTTCAGATCTGCTTCTCCTTCCAGCTGCAGGACAGATGCAGGCGATCAAATGTGTGGTGGTCGGAGATGGGTAAGCGCGTGCGTTTTTCTCTTTCAGCGGGATGAGGATGATGGGAGGATGCTGTGTGCGGGAGAGGAGGAGGAATAGAGGGGGAGGCTGCGGCGGTAGGACCCCACCCCAAGGTTCGGTTCATCCATTCTGGTTTAAAACAGGACTGAACCTGAGGAGGGGAAGGAAGGGAGCACCAGGCATAGGGATGGGGGAGGTTAGGGGGACAGGCTGCATGGAGGAATGTGTGGCTCAGTCAGTGAAGGCCTCGGTGACAGCATCCCCCTCCCCTCCATCCCCACCAGCCAGCCACTGGGAAAGGAGACAGAACACAGTGTGACCAGTAAACACACTAGAACGCCCAATCTGATATTTGGGTGAGACAGAACTTAAGAAGAAAAGGGTGGGCTTCTCCTCCTGTGGGTCAGGGACAGGGTCCTGCTCCAAGTGGAGGAGTTTAAGCATCTCTAGGTCTGGTTTACGAGTAGAGGAAGGATGGAGGGGAGTATGTACAGACGGATCGGTGCAGCGTCTGCAATAATTAGGACACTGCATTGATCAGTTGTGGGGAAATAAGAGCTGAGTAGGAAGCAAAGCTCTTGATTTACCAGTTGATCTACATTCCTACCCTCACCATGGTAACCAAGACCTATGTTCCTACCCTGACCATGGTAACCAGGATCTATGTTCCTACCCTGACCATGGTAACCAGGATCTAAGTTCCTACCCTGACCATGGTAACCAGGATCTAAGTTCCTACCCTCACCATGGTAACCAGGATCTAAGTTCCTACCCTCACCATGGTAACCAGGATCTATGTTCCCACCCTTACCGTGGTAACCAGGATCTACGTTCCTACCCTCACCGTGGTAACCAGGATCTACATTCCCACCCTCACCGTGATAACCAGGATCTAAGTTCCTACCCTCACCATGGTAACCAGGATCTACGTTCCTACCCTCACCGTGGTAACCAGGATCTACATTCCTACCCTCACCATGGTAACCAGGATCTACGTTCCTACCCTCACCGTGGTAACCAGGATCTACATTCCCACCCTCACCGTGATAACCAGGATCTAAGTTCCTACCCTCACCATGGTAACCAGGATCTACGTTCCTACCCTCACCATGGTAACCAGGATCTACGTTCCTACCCTCACCGTGGTAACCAGGATCTACATTCCTACCCTCACCATGGTAACCAGGATCTACGTTCCTACCCTCACCATGGTAACCAGGATCTACGTTCCTACCCTCACCATGGTAACCAGCTGTGGGTGGTGACCTAAAGAACAAGATTATGGATACAAGCAGCCGAAATGATCTTACTCTGCAGGGTGGCTGGACTTTCTCTTAGAGATAGAGGAAGGAGCTCTGCCATCCGAGAGGAGCTCGGAGTAGAGCCGTTGCTCCTTGTTGTTCAGAGAAGCCAGACAGGGTGATGCGGGCATCTGATTAAGATGCCTCCCTTGCTGGTGAGATGTTTTGGGCACGTCCCACTGAGAGGAGACGCTGGACCTGCTGGAGAGACTTTGTCTCACACCTGGACAGGCCTCTGGATCCTCCTGGATGAGCTCTTGTGATTAAGAGTTGGAGCCAAAACTTAACCTTTGTGTCTCACAAAGAAAAAAAAAACAGTAACACAGGGTTAATAAAGACAGAGTGTCACAATATTCTGAACCAGTGCAGAGTGGGAGCCTGTCAGTGGGGGTGGGGGTGCATCATAGAGGGCTACTGTTTCCCGGGGCAACATGAATCTAGGCCAGTGTCCGTGTTGTTTCTCTGAATGGGAAACCATTACCAGCATGTTTCCCTACTACGTGGACATGAAGAACCGGGACGTCCATCTTGTTTTTCAGGGCCGTGGGAAAGACCTGTCTGCTGATCAGCTACACCACCAATGCCTTCCCCGGGGAGTACATACCCACCGTGTGAGTACCTCACTGCCATGCATCTCCATGTCCTCATACATACTTTCAGACTTACAGGATTGTGCCACTCCATAAACCAAAGAATGCCCAATCCCGAAGGTTCGATGTGAAGTCATACTTCGTTCCATACTATCTGGAAGAAGCCTGTCTCCTGTTCGGGAGGGATGGCTCAGTGCATAACCGAGGGGTTTCCGGTTCAATCCCTCGCCCTGTAGTTCATGCTGAGGTGTCCCTGAGTAAGAAGACACCGAACCCCCAAAAGGTCCTGATGGTGGTTTAGAGCCTGTATGGCAGCATCCACCATAACCCTGCCTCTCGCCGGGATAGGATCCAACACCCTGTGACCCCGTTAGGGATGAACAGTTCATAAACTTAACATCTAAAAATATGACTTTTTCTCACAAAAAAACGTGGATTATTTGTAGATAAAATTCATAGTTTTTTTTAATAAACATTGAATAAAACAGATGTTTTTAAAATTCAAATACATTTTTTTCTCCAGAAGTTGTGATAATTTTGTCATAGAGACAGATCGATTGTGCGGAGATTGATTTAAAGGCGGATTTCTGATTCATAGATTGATATTTTCAAATGTTTTTTTTTCATTTTCTGAACCACTTGTCCCTTATTGGTTCACGAGGGGTGCCGGAGCCTATCCCGGCTGATTTTAGTCGAGAGGCAGGATACACCCTGAACAGGTCGCCACTCGGGACACACACACACACTGATTCTTAGGGACAATCTCATAGCAGCCAATCAACATGCCTGTTTTTGGAAGGTAGCGGTAACACAGTCGCCTCACAACAAGAAGGCTGGAGATTAAGTCCCGGAGTGGGAGTGAGGCTTGTAACACTAGCCGTTCTGTGTAGAGTTTGCATGTTCTCCCCGTGTATGTGTGGGCTTTCTCCAGGTTCCTCCAACTCTCCGAAAAGTAATCTCCTTCTGGGGAGATCTGCGTGCCCGGTCGGTCCTTACAGTCAAGAGAGAGCTCCAAACAACGTGGTGGTCAGGGGGTGGGGTGGAACAGAACTCAAACAGGGGTTGTGACAGTTGGCTATGTCCGGGTAGAATGTGGGTTACCCTGGCAGTGATGTTGGAACGCTCCCATGGATTATAAGATCTTAAACTCCCACTAAGATCTCACCATCTTGAACGCAACTCGCAAATCCTTCATAAATAATTTATTCATCTTCGTAAAACTTCTAAATTCAACTGGTGTCTATTATTTTTCCAGCTTTGACAACTACTCTGCCAATGTGATGGTGGATGGCAAACCTGTGAACCTGGGTCTCTGGGACACAGCTGGACAGGAGGACTACGACCGCCTCAGACCGTTGTCTTACCCACAGACGGTATTCTCAGAAACACATCTAATCCACAGGGTCGAACTCGGCAGGGTTTGGGACCAAGGCTGGACTCTTGTGATGTACATTATCTCATTCCAGAACGATTAGGAAGAATAATTGGTTGTGATTGGTCAATCTCAGTAGACACAAACTCCCTCCTGATGAGGAAGTAAAGTCTTTTATTTAATAAACATACCTTTTATTGGTCAAAAGAACAAGAAAAGAAGCTCCCGAACTCCTCCAGAGGGCGACCAATCACTCCCTTGTATCAGTAAACGTTCAAATTCAGAGCTTATTTGTTCCGTCGTCTTCCGCTTATCCGGGGCCGGGTTGCTGGGGCAACAGCCTCAAGCGGGAAGCCTGGCTTCCGGTAGGAGGACACCAAGCTCCTCCCAGATGGCAGAGCTCCTCACCCGATCTGTGAGTGAGAGCCCATTCATCCTGCGGAGGAAGCTCATTTCGGCCGCTTGTATCCGCGATCTCATTCTTTCGGTCACCACCCACAGCTGGTGACCATAGGTGAGGGTAGGAACGTAGATCCTGGTTACCATGGTGAGGGTAGGAATGTAGATCCTGGTTACCATGGTGAGGGTAGGAACGTAGATCCTGGTTACCATGGTGAGGGTAGGAATGTAGATCCTGGTTACCACGGTGAGGGTAGGAACGTAGATCCTGGTTACCACGGTGAGGGTAGGAACGTAGATCCTGGTTACCATGGTGAGGGTAGGAACGTAGATCCTGGTTACCATGGTGAGGGTAGAAACGTAGATCCTGGTTACCATGGTGAGGGTAGGAACGTAGATCCTGGTTACCATGGTGAGGGTAGAAACGTAGATCCTGGTTACCATGGTGAGGGTAGGAACGTAGATCCTGGTTACCACGGTGAGGGTAGGAACGTAGATCCTGGTTACCATGGTGAGGGTAGAAACGTAGATCCTGGTTACCATGGTGAGGGTAGGAACTTAGATCCTGGTTACCATGGTGAAGGTAGGAACATAGATCCTGGTTACCATGGTGAGGGTAGGAACTTAGATCCTGGTTACCATGGTGAGCTTAGGAAGGCTGGGCTTCCCGTCTGAGGCTGTTCCCTCCGTGAGCAAGCCTCGGATAAGAGGAAAACGACGAAATGGAACGGAACTTAAGATAGGTTTTCCAATTAAAATTCAAATAGTCAAACAGGAAGGTGATTGGCTGGAATAACGACGTGTTGATAATGTGACCGGAAACTCAGTTTCACAGTTTTTATGGTATCAGTGTACAAAAAGTGGAATTAGTCTGACCTCTCACTCAAGAAATAGAGGGAGGAGCTCGAGGTAGAGCCGTTGCTCCTCCGAGTCGAGAGAAGCCAGATGGGTTAGGATGCCTCCTGAACGCCTCGCTAGTGAGGCACGTCCCACCAGGAGGAGACCCCCGAGGCAGACCCCGGACCTGCTGGAGAGACTATGTCTCACAGCTGGACAGGGAACACCTCGAGCTGGAGGATGTAGACAGGGTGAGAGAAGCCTGAAGGGTGTTACCCCCACAACCCGGCCCCCATAGAAGTGGAAGACGACGGAACGGAACAAAAACCCAAACATTTCTAATCACTGTCTTTAAATTCTTAATCTGGGGAATCATTTCCAACATGGTGAACCTCCTTTTTTCAGCTATAGAACTACAAACATGGAGGACGGATGCTTGTGTTTATGTCACATCGTCGTCTCTGTTCTCTGATTGGGTAGGATGTTTTCTGATCGCTGCAATCGTAAGATATTCCCCACAATGAATCCCCGGATTTTATTTTCCAGCTGAACAAAGACCCTTGTTTTGAAAAATAATCTCAACACAGCTTCAAAAAGATAGAATTTTTCAGGGATGATGATCTCCCAGACAGAGTCCAGCTTCTCTGGTTACCCATTAGGTCACACACAAACACCAGCTAACTTCTCCACTCATCTCTGATTCTCTCCAGGATGTGTTCTTGATATGCTTCTCCCTGGTCAGCCCGGCCTCCTTTGAGAACGTCCGAGCCAAGGTCAGTACCTACTGACCCGTCTGGGCCGAGTCTGACCACATAGAGGCACATCTACAGCTTCACCTGGCTCGTTACTCACTGCTCGCACTAACTCAGACCTCGGGCTAGAATGATCTGGCACTTTAAGGAACATAGTAGAGCGAGGTCTGAAAGTGTGCTGACTCTGTGTGTGTGGGGAAGATGGGACCAGCTGTTTGGTCTGCTGAGCATCATAAGATGCTCTCATATGAAACCCCTCCTTTGTGATGCCCTTCTGCCCCCCTCCCACAGAGCTATTGGTTGTGTCGATGCTTCTCTGCTTTTTCTCCCTCTCACGTTGTGTTTATGTACGCATGGGCCCGCGGTGCCGCAGTGGTACCCCGAGGTGAGGCACCACTGCCCTAACACCCCTATCATTCTGGTGGGGACCAAACTGGACCTGAGGGACGACAAGGACACCATCGAGAGGCTGCGGGACAAGAAGCTGTCCCCCATCACCTACCCGCAGGGTCTGGCCATGGCTAGAGAGATTGGTGAGGCCACGCCCACATGATTCAGAACTTAGAGCTAAAAGTATTCGCTCATCTGACTCATGTTGCGAATAACCAAGAAGAGCTGGGCACTGCCAAGGCTGCCCTTTGTCACCGATTCTTTTATTTACCAGTTGGTCTATGTTCCTACCCTCACCATGGTAACCAGGATCTACGTTCATACCATCACCATGGTAACCAGGATCTACATTGCTACCCTCACCATGGTAACCAGGATCTACGTTCCTACTCTCACAATGGTAACCAGGATCTACGTTCCTACCATCACTGTGGTAACCAGGATCTACGTTCCTACCCTCACCATGGTAACCAGGATCTACGTTCCTACTCTCACAATGGTAACCAGGATCTACGTTCCTACCATCACCGTGGTAACCAGGATCTATGTTCCTACCCTCACCATGGTAACCAGGATCTACGTTCCTACCCTCACCATGGTAACCAGGATCTACGTTCCTACCCTCACCATGGTAACCAGGATCTACGTTCCTACCCTCACCACGGTAACCAGGATCTACGTTCCTACCCTCACCACGGTAACCAGGATTTACGTTCCTACCCTCACCACGGTAACCAGGATCTACGTTTCTACCCTCACCATGGTAACCAGGATCTACGTTCCTACCCTCACCATGGTAACCAGGATCTACGTTCCTACTCTCACCATGGTAACCAGGATCTACGT
Organism: Neostethus bicornis; assembly: GCA_902685375.1. Classification (NCBI taxonomy): domain Eukaryota; kingdom Metazoa; phylum Chordata; class Actinopteri; order Atheriniformes; family Phallostethidae; genus Neostethus; species Neostethus bicornis. Next base: position 1,471,402 of record LR738559.1, read on the forward strand.
TCCCACCCTCACCATGGTAACCAGCTGTGGGTGGTGATTGAAAGAATGAGATTGTGGATACAAGCTGCCGAAATGATCTTCCTCTGCAGTGTCTGGGTTCTCGTTCAGAGACAGAGTGAGGAGACCTGGCATCCAGGAGGAGCTTGGAGTAGAACCATTGATCCTTCAGGTCGAAAGAGGCCAGATGGGGTGATTCAGACATCTAGTTAGGATGCCTCCTGAACGCCTCACTGGGGAAGTGTTCCGGGCACGTCCCACTGGGAGGAGACCCACAAGCAGACCTGCTGGAGAGACTATGTCTCACAGCTGGACTGGGAGCGACTCAGGATCCTCCAAGGTGAGCTGGAGGATACAGCTTACCAGGAAAATAAGGTGAGGGTGCGCCTCGTTGTCTTCTGCCCCAGACTGTCAGAAGACGACGAAGGCGAACGAGGTATGTCAATGGAAGACACCACTCTCTACCTGCTGGTATGTGTCGCTGGGCACCTACTGTACGACTAGATGAGGAAACTTGTCCATGACCTTGTGCCAGTCTTCCGCTTTGTAAACGCACACAAATTACGTAAAATCATCCGACCCAATCGTCCCGTACCAACTTGTCACGGTACGGATACACTCACCGTTTCTCCGCCACCTTAAAAAAGATGAGCGAATACTTTTGGAGATGCTCTGAATCTGTTCTGCAGGTGGAACACGAGTTCAACCTTGGAACCAGTCGGACGTTCTGTTTGCAGGTGCGGTGAAGTACCTGGAGTGCTCGGCGCTGACCCAGCGAGGTCTGAAGACGGTGTTCGACGAAGCGATCCGAGCTGTGCTCTGCCCCCCTCCGGTGAAGAAGAGGGGCAAGAGGTGCACCATGCTCTGAGGGGTAAACCACCTTCATCTCCTGCATCACCGGAACCACAACCAGAGAGAGAGAAAACTAACGAGAACAAATGTGCAATTATGGGATGGCTTTTCTTTGTGTTGATGTTATTATTTTTTTTTAAAACCAGATTGGTAACCATGGAAACCATGTTTGATGTTTTCTCATGCGAGTGACGTCTCCAATCGATGCTCGTTTATGATTTGCACTGACTGTCCGACTACTTGGTAGCGGTAGAACCGAAACGGGTTGCTCGGTCTCTGCAAGTCGTCCTCGTGCTGCATCGTTTTTCTTGCTCAGCTTGCGTTACTGCAGTGGTGACTAGGTAGAACATTAACTGTGAAAATGCCTTCGGACAGAAGTTACCCCCCAAGTTTCCAAGATCAGCCTGTTGGAGTGAAGGATCTTTGATGTGTCCAAAAGCAGACCTGCCTGATTCGTCTCACGGTTCACAGCAGGGTGGCATAGTGGTATATATTGGGGTACAAACTGGCATTTACCATCTCAGTGGAAACAGGTTTCTGATGCCCAAAGTTTCTGAAACTGTCAGAAACTCAAAGCACCAGGGATTGTTCGTCTTGTTCACGAGTGGGGTAAGGATGGAGCAGGAGATGGACAGACAGATCGATGGGGCGTCTGCAATAATCAGGACGCTGTATCGATCTGTCGTGGTGAAGAAAGAGCTGAGCTGGAAAGAAAAGCTCGGGATTTAGCAGTCGATCTACATTCCTACCCTCACCATGGTAACCAGGATCTACGTTCCAATCCTCACCATGGTAACCAGGATCTAGTTCCTACCCTCACCATGGTAACCAGGATCTACGTTCCTACCCTCACCATGGTAACAAGGATCTACGTTCCTACCCTCACCATGGTAACCAGGATCTACGTTCCTACCCTCACCATGGTAACCAGGATCTATGTTCCTACTCTCACCATGGCAACCAGGATCTATGTTATCTACGTTCCTACCCTCACCATGGTAACCAGGATCTACGTTCCTACCGTCACCGTGGTAACCAGGATCTACATTCCTACCCTCACCGTGGTAACCAGGATCTACGTTCCTACCCTCACCATGGTAACCACTATGGGTGGTGACCAAAAGAACAAGATTGTAGATACAAGCGGCTATGATGATCTTCCTCTGCAGGGTGGCTGGACTCTCACTCATAGATAGAGGGAGGAGCTCGGAGTAGAGTCATTGCTCCTCCGGGTCGAGAGAAGCCAGACATCTCGTTAGGACGCTTCCCAAACATCTCACTGGCGAAGTGTTCCTATCACATCCCACCAGGAGGAGACCCAGAGTCAGACCCCGGACCTGCTGGAGAGACTATGTCTCACAGCTGGACAGAGAACACCTCAGGATCTCCCCGGGTGAGCTATGGAACACAAGTACTCTAAAACTTGAAAACAAGTCTTTGATTTCTGACACTTTCAACCAGGTTTCTAAAACAAGTTTCCACCGAACAAATGCAACTAAAACCCAAACTGTTAAGAAAACCCTTAGAAAAGTGTTTTCTAAGGGTTAAATAATAGTTTTACTCTTCATAGTTTCACCTGTATTACTGTGGACCTGTAGAGTGTGGTTCCAACATGGTCCTAAACCACGGAACCACCCACGTACCAGATCAATACAACCCTGCTGAGCTGGTCGTGAGCTCCAGGTTCTGAATATTTTGAGTATCATCTGCATAAAGTGTGATCAAACACAGGAATAAGTCCCTTAAAGAGACGGAAACATGTTAAATAAATAATGTATACTCTATTCATCCCTCACCGGGGATATTTATGTGCTGCATTACACCGCAGCAGGCTGCCACGACGACGCCAACGGTGGGAGAAACAGGGGGTTAGGTGTCTTCTCCAAGGATCCTAGATGTGACCTCGGTGGGATTAGAACCCGGGAACGTCCGGTTAAGACCTTCTAGTCTCACTTCAACTGGACCACTTAAACCAGAGGCGTCAAATTTTGGCTCAGATTAATTTGGCCTAAGAAACCAAACCAAACGACCAATGGGGCATTCCTATTGGTATCCCAGTTGTAAGCCCATGTAGGACTGGTATCATAACTCGTGTCTCAGCACACCAACAGTCAGGACTCATTAACGACCCGTTTGTTGACAGCTTTCGTAGCGACCTAATCCTCGCACCGTGCAGATCCGTGTTTGTCCCTCATTCGTCCAGGAATGATCTTTAAAGTGTCTTCTGGACGGTGTGTTTGATGGTTGTCGTCGTCCAGAAGGCACTTTGAAGCCTTTTTGTTGGCGTTAAGTTGTTTGCATCTTCTACTTTCCTAACTGTGTCACCACGGAGACGTAGTTTCCGGACCTCCAGCTGATCTTGGTTGAACTCTTAGGGGGGAAACTTCTGGTAACGTGTCAGATGAGCATGCCAAACACTGGGGCTGAAGGACCTCTGGCTCGTCAGGAGTCTGCATGGGTCCTATTTGGTCTTAATTTATCCCACTGTGTAGATGCGGCGTGTGTGTGTGTGTGTGTGTGTGTGTGTGTGTGTGTGTGTGTGTGTGTGTGAGCGAGCGTATGTGTGTGTGGGGATGGTCCGTGGACACGTCGTGGTGATAAAAAAAAAATACAGCCAAGTTTTTTAGTGTCCAGTTTTTGGTACAATTTCATACTTTAGAAACACAAGTTCTCACTGAAACATAGACGTTAAGACGGAGGACTGCTGACGGAGGACCAGGGGCCGAAGTTAGGAAGGAGTGACTTTAAGTCGGGTCAAACAGATCGTAAGACAAGGGGAAGGAAGTGCGGTGAAGTTGGTTTGATGTTTGATATCCAGACATATCCGGCAAGGTCTGCGTGAGGGTAGCCCCCACAAAAAGACAGACTGAAGGACCCCAAACTTTTTTAGGTGGTTATCCGGGGCCGGGTCGCGGGGGGTAACAGCCTCAGACGGGAAACCCAGGCTTCTCTTACCCCAGCTGCATCTGAGGTTGTGAGAGAAGCTGGTCTCCAGCCAGCTGTGAGACATAGTCTCTCCAGCAGGTCCGGGGTCTGCCTCTTGGTCTCCTCCTGGTGGGACGTGCCCGAAACACCTCACCAGCGAGGTGCTTGGGAGGCATCCTGACCAGATGCAGGAAGCACCGAAGCTCATCTCGGGCGCTTATATTCGTGATCTTGTTCTTTCGGTCACCACCCACAGCTGGTGACCATAGGTGAGGGTAGGAACGTAGATCCTGGTAACCATGGTGAGGGTAGGAACGTAGATCCTGGTTACCATGGTGAGGGTAGGAACGTAGATCCTGGTTACCATGGTGAGGGTAGGAACGTAGATCCTGGTTACCATGGTGAGGATAGGAACATAGATCCTGGTTACCATGGTGAGGGTAGGAACGTAGATCCTGGTTACCATGATGAGGGTAGGAACGTAGATCCTGGTTACCATGGTGCTTTTCGGCTCAGCTCTTTCTTCACCACGACAGATCGATGCAGCGTCCTAATTATTGCTGACGCCACACTGATCCATCTGTCATTCCGCTCTATCCTTCCCCCACTCATAAACAAGACTCTGAGATCCTTAAACTCATCCACTTGGGGTAGGACCCTGTCCCTGACCTGCAGTGGGCATTCCACCCTGGTGCTGTACTTATGAGGTTTACATTACGTTTCAATCGAAATGAACGACACCATAGTTACATGTAGTACCGGTACTGCTTTTCTCAACACGTGGATGGCTATAAATTAGGCACCCACTCCTAATAGTTTGGGGCTCCTGTGTCTCTTTTTGTGGGCGCTATTGAAAAAGCAATCCTTACCCAGACCTGCCGAACGTGTCTGAACATCAAACCAACTTCACCAAACCGGGTAAAGACCAATGAGAAGGAAATAAACGAGGCCCTGTGGATGACTAATAACGGAGGACCAGTGATTATAGACAGATGACTAGTGCCGATTGGCTAGTGATTAGAGCAGGGGCGGATCCAAAGGGGGAGGTGTTGGGGGGCGCACACCCTCCCTTCCCAGGCTCCTTTACACTGGCTTTATCGATGACGCCACACCCCCTTTGGAAAACCCTGGCTCCGCCCCGTAGAGGACCAGGATCGTAAAATAACGGAACAGTAATAGAGGACTAACGACGGACCAGCGATAGAGAACCGTAACATGAAGAACCAGAGAGCTAGAGAACCAGTTATAGAGGACCAGTGACCTGTACAGATTAATCCTTTAATAAGGAAAATGTTATTAATAACTAGATGTACCTGAATATTTAACTTACCAGTAAAACCAGTCAGATTAACGAGAAACGATGGTCGTTTTAAAACCAGCCAATCAGAGCCGAGCTTTCTGTCGTTCATACCTGTTGATTGGTTTGTAAACAAACCGTGGTGTCTGTGGATTCAGGCCCTGTTTCTACGGCGACCAAACCAGGTGGAGAAAGGTTGTGTGAAACATGGAAGTGGTTTCTGATTGGCTGTGTCGTTGGACCGCGTCGATGACTCGTGAATTCACTCCGAATGTTTGTCTTTTTATTACTTTTGGTTTTTTTCGTGGTGAAATTTTCTGTTTTTTCTTACTAAATACAAACATACGTAAAAGTTCTTCGCTTCCTGTTTTTTTTTTCATAAAAAAAAAAAGTCACTGTTTATTTACAAAATAAATTGATTCGATTCATTCGTAAGCGAAGCTTCGTGATTCGTCAGCTTATTTTTTAAAAAATAAAAGGCACATGTTCCTCGTTTTTGATTGGAGAAGACGACCAGCGGGTAAACATGTTGTCTAACCAGAGGAACCGGCTTGATCCGGGCTTGGGATGTCTAAGGAGTGGTGACCTGAAGGAGAACCTGCAGGAACACGTCTACGTGCATGAAGCGTCTCCTCCTCTTGGTGTTCCACCTGGTGCCATCCTCCATCCTGGGCCCACTCACTTCTTCGGGCTGGCGTAGTGCCCCAGTGGAGACCCCTGGACGTAGTTGAGGACGGCGTTCTGCAGGTAGCTGGCTCTCTGCGCCTCGTCGTCTCTCATCCTCTGGATCTCGACCTCTTTCAGTCGGAGCTTCTCCAACAGGGACGACATTTCGCTCTCTTTGTCGAGCAGCGCCTCCCTGTGGTTGCTGTTCAGCACTGAAGGAAAAAAAAGGGAAATCTCAGGAAGGCGATGCCCTTCTTTTAACAGAGTTGAGCACAAAATGGTGCCAATGTGAGGCGTACGAAGGGACGACGCCCGTGGGTGCGTGGTATTTATAACCTTGAGAAATACATTGAAAGGGTAATGCGTATTTCTAGGGCTGAATGGTGGCATCACAGCAAGAAGGACAGGAGTTAGAGTCCAGGAGAAGAAACAAGGTGGTATACACTGTTCTTTCTGTGTGGAGTTTGTATGTTCTCCCAGTGTATGTGTTTTTTTTTCCGGTTTCCTCCCATCCATGGTCCCGCCTCTCGCCTGGAATCAGCCGGGATAGGCTCCCGCACCCAGATATTAGCGACACGTGGTTCAGAAGATGAAATGAAACGGTTTTAATTCAGCCTACGGAGCCGAGGTTTGGACCACAGTCGACTGCCACTGAGACGGTGGCTCAGTGGTTAGTGTTCGCCCGCGGACTGAAGTCAACCGGAAGTTCATCACCCGCTGAGTGTACGTCTAGGGTCCTTGGAGAAGACACCTAACCCCCGCTTCTCCCACCACTGGCGCCGTCATGGCAGCCTGCAGCACACAAATTTCCACGGTGAGGGACGAAAAGAGTGAGTAAAAAAAAAAAATTATTCTCCTCCACCCGAGCCCTAAAGGTCCTCCTGCGGGTAGTGAGCCCACTTTAAGAGAGACCCACGTCCCTTGTTCAGGGTGAGGTTCCTCAGGAGGGTGTCTGGGCTCTCACACAGAGAAGAACTGTCAATCCTTTCCGTGTCCGGGCTGGGTGAGGTTTCCTGTGTAGCCGCAGGCTCCACTTCTGGTGGTGCAATTCCCGCAAGCTGCCCGGCGGGTCATGGGAATAACGCCGGCGGATCGCCCGTCGGCATCGTTTATGGTCGGAACTACGACGGTATCTGATCATCTTCGAACCTCCGACTTTTGTTCATGATTAATGAAAACATTCCCGTTTTGCACCGGTCCAAGAATTTCACCTCTAGCGGTAACACGAATGCCCGCGGGCGTCCCTCGTAATCATGGCCCCAGTTCAGAGAAGAGAAAACCCACGAAATAAAACCAGAGTCCTATTCCATTATTCCTAGCTGCGGTATTCGGGCGACCCGGTCTGTTTGAAAACTAATATTTTCAAAGTAAAAGCTTCAAACCCATTTACTTTACTGAGCTTGAAGTAGGAACTCGAACCCCTAACCTTCTTGCTGTGAGGCCACATCATGCCAACCACTTTGATAAGAGGGTGTATTAGGTAGAGTTACAGGTGAGGCTGTACCTTTAATCTCTCTCTCCAGAGCGCTGATCTTGGCCTTCAGGCCTCCCTGAGCCGTCAGCTCGGCCTGGAGGACAGCGACCTGCTCCTGCATTTCCAACTTGACGCGGCTCACCTCCGCCAGCTTTTCTTGGTCCTTACCTGCCAGGTCCTACGACACAAATCCTTCCATAAGTCACAGGAGGGAATGAATGTACATACAAACACGATTCATTCACGTTAACAGATGGAAATGATTTAAACAGCTACGCATGTTGGCGACGTGTGCCCAAACGTGGATTCAAAAGAATGAGAGCCACTGTAGGAAAGCTAGAGCTTGGGACCAAAGTAAGATTCCGTTCTGTCCTGTCGTCTTGTGCTTATTCAGGGCCGGGTCGCTGGGGCGACACCCTCAGACGAGCCCAGGCTTCTCTCACCCCGGCTGCATCCTCCAGCTCAACCGGAAGGATCCTGAGACATTCCCCGGCCAGCTGTGAGACATACCGTATTTTCACGACCACGAGGCGCACATAAAAGTCTCAAATTTTCTTCAAAATGAGCGGCGCGCCCCATCGTGCAGTGCGCCCTATCTGACTTCAGATTTGTGGACGTACTAGAGAACCATGAGGCGGACGAAGTTGAGAACATTAAAGGGGGAAGTGTGGGCGTGGTTTGTGTCTAAAAGAACAGGTACTGTATGTGCTCTATGGACACGTTTATGAAGCTCAGTTTAAACTGATGGCGATCAGCTACGCGGAGGAACATGGGAATCAAGCCGCCGCAAGAAAATGTATAATGAACGAGTCGATGGTTCGTAGGAGGAGGAAGCTGAAAAACGAGCTGCGACAGGTGAAGAAGACGCAGCTGAGTTGCCGCGGAAATAAGGCAAGGTAGCCAGAGTTGGAGGAGAGACTCCCGCAGTGGATCAACCAAAGAACGACTGGGAGGAGTGTTTCCACCGTCACTATCCGGCTAAAGGCAGTAACGCGGAGGAAATGAAAATCGAGCATTTCCAACGAGGTCCATCTTGGTGCTTTCACTTTATGAAACGCTACAATTTTTCCATCCGGACCAGGACTGGCACTGTTGTCCGAGCTTTCCCAAAAGCAGGCATCATTTCCGAGGAGCTGCACGGTTCAGAAAGTGACTCTGACAGCGAGGAAAGTGAACCTGCGAGGTTGGATTTAGAGCAGCTGTTAGATTCAGAAACAGAGGATGAGGACTTGGATGGATTTAATAAATGACTTTATGACGACTGTAAATAATATTTCAATAAAGCTCCCGATCTATTTTTAAATACACACACTTGTCTGCTTGTGTGTGTGTGTGTTGTTGTAAGGCGGATGTACATAGTAGAGGATATGTATGTATATATAAAACCCGCGCCTTATCATCGGGTGTACCTTATGTGTGTGTTAAATAAAGAGCACACAAAATTTGAACTGCGCCTTTTAACACGGTGCGCCTTTCGGTCGTGAAAATACGGTAGTCTCTCCAGCGGGTCCGCGGTTTGCCTCTTGGTCTCCTCTGATTGGACGTGCCAGCGAGGTGCTTGGGAGGCATCCTAACCAGATGCCTGAACCACCCCATCTGGTTTCTCTCGACCTGGAGGTGGAGCAGCTCGACACCGAGCTCCTCCCGGATGGCAGAGCTCGTTACCCGATCTCTGAGTGAGAGCCCAGCCACCCTGCGGACGAACTACCAGGAAACCACCAGCGACTGTTGGTTTTTTTTTAAGGTCAGATTGGACCAATGGCTGCCAATCCTGGATCCAAAAATCCAACGTAGAACCAACCGTAAGGCAGAAAATAGTCATTTAAAATACTTCATTTTGATTGGCTGAACTCTGGATGATGTAACACTCTACATCCACACTTACCTGCTGGAGCTCCTCAATCCTCCTCCGCAGTCCGTCCATCTCTAGGTTCTGCTGGCTGTTTTTGGCCTGAAGTTCGGAGATGCTCTGCTTCTGCTGGGTGGAGTGTTGCTGCAGTTCCTGCATGGAGGACCGCAGCGAGCGCAGCTTCTCCTCCAGCGACGACACCTGCTCCTGCTGCTCCGCAAAACACGTTTCACATCAGCCACTTTGGAAGAGGAAACATCACTACAGCTTCATCCGTTCACTGACCTCTTCCAGACGGATCTGAGCTCGTACTCGTCCCAGCTCCTCCTCGGCCTCAGAGCGCTCGGATACACACGCCGCCTTAGCTTTACTGAGCTCCTGCAGGACCAACGCGTTAGCATCCTGGATAAAAACATGGCCGTACAGTGTGATGTTTGCCGTCTGACCTCTTCCAGCTGGATCCGCTGCCCCTCCAGTTTAAAAATCCTCTCCTGAAGGGACTTCTCCATCTCCTCCAGATGTCGGTTAACGTGGTCCACCTGCAGGGGAACAAGAGACCTTCCTAACCTGTCTGGATTGACCACAAACTGGCTCCTCATGGTCCCAAAAGAACCATGTTAGATCCCAGAGGTTTGAACCTCTTGAAATAAGCCTATCAAGCTGCTATTCCAGCTCCACCCCACCCAACTTGGCACCACCTAGAGGCTGTTATGAAGCTTTATCAGAGCTCTCCCTTGACCTCCTTAGAGATAACTGACACACAAATTTCCCCAGTAGGGGGTTCATAAACAATACCATACCTTTTATCTTTAATTTACAACAAAAATAAGTTTTATTAACAGGGAACGGTGGAGAAAAGTATCAGGTGTGATGTGTGACCGTGGTGAGACCGGCCATGCTAATTGGTCCAGAGACAGTGGTTCTTAACCTTGTTGGAGGCACCAAACCCCACCAGTTTCATATGCTCATTCACCGAAGCCTTCTTTAGTAGCGTCACTAACCCAACGTCACTGACGTACACCGCTGGTCAGACGGAGGGTTATTAAAGAAGGTGTTGTTAAACCTGACTGATAAGGAGGTCTCACTCTGCTGCTTATCCAGCCCTCTCTAAGCGGTCTGATAGGGAGGTCTCACTCTGCTACTTATCCAGCCCTCTCTAAGCGGTCTGATAGGGAGGTCTCACTCTGCTACTTATCCAGCCCTCTCAAACCGGTCTGATAAGGAGGTCTCACTCTGCTGCTTATCCAGCCCTCTCTAAGCGGTCTGATAGGGAGGTCTCACTCTGCTGCTTATTCAGCCCTCTCTAAGCGGTCTGATAAGGAGGTCTCACTCTGCTGCTTATCCAGCCCTCTCTAAGCGGTCTGATAGGGAGGTCTCACTCTGCTGCTTATCCAGCCCTCTCTAAGCGGTCTGATAGGGAGGTCTCACTCTGCTGCTTATACAGCCCTCTCTGAGCGGTCTGATAAGGAGGTCTCACTCTGCTGCTTATCCAGCAGACCGGTAGGGAGTCTCACTCAGACACATATACAGCCCTCTCTAAGCGGTCTGATAGGGAGGTCTCACTCTGCTGCTTATCCAGCGACCACAAAGCAGACCGGTAGGAAATCCCAGAGCAGGAAGCTTTCGATGACTGTGCCCAATAACTGCAGACTAGACTGAGGGGCGGACCTCCGCGGCGGAGGCTCCACTGAACCCCTGAGACTGACTCACCGAACCCCTAGAGTTCGATCGAACCCAGGTTAAGAACCACTGGTCTAGAGACAGAGTCACTGAGGAAAAGACAGGAAGCAGAGATGTTTGTATCAGAGATGAAGATGCTGAGGATCTCTCTGGGAGTGACCAGGATGGACAGGATCAGAGGAACAGCACATGTTAGAGGTTTTAAAGTCAGAGAGGTCAGACTGAGATGGTTTGGACATGTACAGAGGAGAGAGAGAGAGTACATCAGAAGAAGGATGCTGGGTTTGGAACCACCAGGAAAGAGGACTAGAGGAAGACCAAAGAGGAGGTTCATGGATACAGTGAAGGAAGACATGAAGATAGTTGGTGTGACTGAAGAGGATGCAGCAGATAGGGTTAGATGGAAGAAACTGGCTTGATGTGGCGCCCCCTGGATGGAAATGGAGGAAGAAGAAGATTAACAGTAGAGAACCTCTTTTTGACGAAGGTTGTCCATGTCCTCCACTGCTTGCTTGGCCCTTCGTTTCTCTGATTCCAGGCGATCTGTTTGGAGAACATGTAGCATATTGGTCTTACACATGGGCAGCGCCATGCTGGGAGCTTTGATACAGATGGCAGCGCTACCTTCTGTTTGTGCCAGTCGCATCTTCAGCTCAGCCGTGCTGTTGGTCAGCTCCTGCTTCAGCTCAAAGATCTGCTGCTGTTGGGTCTTACACCTGCGCTCCGTCTCCTCCACCTGACACACACCCGCCGGTTTAGCTTCCTCCACTAACACCTCCATGCCACGCCAAACATAACCGGCCGGGTACAAACCTTTTTACTGAGTTGGTTGTTGGTTTCCGTCAAGTTCTGGATTTCTCTGTGAAGTTTTCCTTCTCTGGCGGAATTTTCCTGAAAAACGAAGACGTGAGATTAAAAAACTTTAAACGTGAACAAAATAAAAGGAAGAGAATTTTCTTTACGTTTATTTGATAAAAGACAGTGTGTGTTTTATGAACTCAAATCACACACTATGACATTTGGGTCTCAATCTCTGTCCGGCGTGCGGCGAAACGATCTATGTTCCTACCCACACCATGGTAACCAGGATCTACGTTCCTACCCTCACCATGGTAACTAGGATCTACGTTCCTACCCTCACCATGGTAACCAGGATCTACGTTCCTACCCTCACCATGGTAACTAGGATCTACGTTCCTACCCTCACCATGGTAACCAGGATCTACGTTCCTACCCTCACCATGGTAACCATGATCTACGTTCCTATCCTCACCATGGTAACCAGGATCTACGTTCCTACTCTCACCATGGTAACCAGGATCTACGTTCCTACCCTCACCATGGTAACCAGGATCTACGTTCCTATCCTCACCATGGTAACCAGGATCTACGTTCCTATCGTCACCATGGTAACCAGGATCTACGTTCCTATCCTCACCATGGTAACCAGGATCTACGTTCCTATCGTCACCATGGTAACCAGGATCTACGTTCCTATCCTCACCATGGTAACTAGGATCTACGTTCCTACCCTCACCATGGTAACCATGATCTACGTTCCTATCCTCACCATGGTAACCAGGATCTATGTTCCTACCCTCACCATGGTAACCAGGATCTACGTTCCTACCCTCACCGGGGTAACCAGGATCTACGTTCCTACCCTCACCATGGTAACCAGGATCTACGTTCCTATCCTCACCATGTGTAGCCTAGCACTAACACGGATACTCCTAGAACTTTCCTCCTGGTACATTGGAACAGAATGCCGCTGCACTGGCGATACATTTTGGCAAAATTACACCAGAATGTCATTACATTACATTATTTATAGGGGCGTAAAGATGGTGTTTGTCTTGGCGTTATTAAACCTAAAATATCTCCATCTGTTTTAGTCATCCCACCGTGTTACATAGACGTTGATACAACCCAAATAGAAAGCCTTTCATTCCCACCTCTTCCTCTTTCATCTTCCATCGATTCTGTTGTTCTCTCAGTTCCTCCTTCTCATCCCGAGCTCGAGCCAGCATCTCCCCCAGACTCTTGTTCTTTGTCTCAGCCAGAGCGAGGGCAGCTTCGGTCATCTGCAGCCTGCGGAAAGTCACCACACGTCTGAGACTGAGAGTTATTTACACCACGAGTGGGCAAGCTGTGACTCTATGGATGCTGATCGAGCCTGGCTAGATTTAAAAGACCATTTTACAGTACATGACATAACAAGCCGCAACACAAGAAAGAAAGAACCGGCATATCACTGATCCCTGGGTTAGATTGACAGATTTCACCCAACCAATGAGAACAGAGAGCCGGACCGTGAGTCGTGCTGATGTCAGTGCTGTGGGCGTGTCTCTACGATTCAAAAAGCTCGCTCCAAGTAGCTGCCAAACAGAAGCAAGCGAGAGGACGCCATGTTGTTGGGGGAAGGATGTCTCAGTAGGTAGGCGGGATGGTCGCTGGTTCGATCGCTCGCCCGGAGTTCATGCCGAGGTGTCCCTGATCAAGACACTGAACCCCCCCATGTCTCCTGATGGTGGTTTATAGCTTCCACCATCAGGTATGAATGTGTGTGAATCTGAGCTACGATGTAAAGAACTTTGAGAACCAACGCAGGTAGAAAAGAGCTGGAGAAGTGGAATCCATTTACCATGCTGAATCTTCATAGCCTGAAATAAGCGGTTGTTATTCTCGTCACCGTTCACATGACAGGTTCACAGGTTGGTGTTTTGGTGGGAGTAGTTTCTGCCTACTTGCTACGTCAAGTTCAATCTTTTCAATCAAAAACCAGACAGGGTAAGTTGCTTCCACCTGTGTGTCTCAAGTTTGAAACCCCTGATCTAGAAGCTATGGCGTTTACGGCTCTAATTCGTCTGCTTCGGACCTCCTGTAACAGCCAAGCATGGCTCTAAAGGAGTCTTTATTATCTGGGGGCATTAAGATCTATCTCAAGTTCTCTTTTTGGGCGTGAATTTAAATGACATGTACCATATTTTCCGGACTATAAGGTCTTTAATTCTCTCAAAAGCTGTGTTGCTACTGATGTTTTATTTTGAAAAGTCACCAGATTTTCTTCCTTACATCATGAATGACATTTAACCCCTAAACTATCAAACAAAGATCTACAGGAAGGTTCTTTAAGGGGAGGTACAGAGTTATGAAGCAGACTGGACCTTAGAAACACTCTTCAGGTTAAGATGGGACTGTCTGGTTCCAGCAAAACAAACTCAGAGCTCTGATTGATCTAGTCTTACTGGGAGGAGCCTAACTGGTACTTTTATTCACTTTGTTTTTGTCTTTTATTTTGAAGGTATGTTTACTGTTACCATAGCAACCAGAGTGCGGTAGGGCAGAGAGATTGTTTCCATGTTATTCAGGCTGGTTTTATCACCGTAAGACCGGCCTGTGGCACAGATAAGGTTGGGGATCCCTGATCTAGTGGATGTATAACCCACCACAGTAAGGTAGTTTCTTTCTATGTGCCTTATAATACGGTGCGGAGAATACGGTAATCATGAATGTTTCACACCTGTTCGGAGTGAAACGTGAGTTAAAGGAAGTGTTTACTTGGCAGTGAGAGAGGTGACCGCAGATTTCCTCTCATCCAGAGTCTCCTGGAGCTGACTGATCTGGACGGTCGCCGACCTGAAGAGACATTTAAGCTTGAGAAATGAGTTTCAGTTTGAAAACTTTTAAGATCGACGCCGTGTTTTTTTAAACTCACCGCGTGGATCGTCCCATCTCCTCTTTTTGTCTGTCTATGGTTTCCATCAAGCTGATGAACTGAAGGAGAAACAGAAACGTCTGAGAAACTGTTCCAGTCGTTTGTTCCATCATCTACCAGGGCCGGGTCGCAGGGGCAACAACATCAGACAGGAAGCCCAGGCTTCTCTGACCCTGGCTGCATCCTCCAGCTCACCCGGAAGGATCCCGAGTCGTTCTCCAGCCAGCTGTGAGACACCTCACCAGCGAGGCGGTCAAGTGGTATCCTGACCAGATGCCCGAACTACCAACATCTGGCTTCTCTCGACCTGGAGACGGAGCGGCTAGACACCGAGCTCCTCCCGTATGGCAGAGCTCCTCACCTAATCTCTGAGTGAGATTCCAGCCACTCAGAGCTGGTTTCTCACTAGCTCATTTTGGCTGCTTGTGTCCAAGATCTCCTTTTTTCGGTCACCACCTACAGCTGGTTACCATGGTGAGAGTAGTAATGTAGATCCTGGTTACCATGGTGAGGGTAGTAATGTAGATCCTGGTTACCATGGTGAGGGTAGGAACTTAGATCCTGGTTACCATGGTGAGGGTAGGAACGTAGATCCTGGTTACCATGGTGAGGGTAGGAACGTAGATCCTGGTTCCCATGGTGAGGGTAGGAACGTAGATCCTGGTTACCATGGTCAGGGTAGGAACGTAGATCCTGGTTACTATGGTGAGGGTAGGAACGTAGATCCTGGTTACCATGGTGAGGGTAGGAACGTAGATCCTGGTTACCATGGTGAGGGTAGGAACGTAGATCCTGGTTCCCATGGTGAGGGTAGGAACGTAGATCCTGGTTACCATGGTCAGGGTAGGAACGTAGATCCTGGTTACTATGGTGAGGGTAGGAACGTAGATCCTGGTTACCATGGTGAGGGTAGGAACGTAGATCCTGGTTACCATGGTGAGGGTAGGAACGTAGATCCTGGTTACCATGGTGAGGGTAGGAACGTAGATCCTGGTTACAATGGTGAGGGTAGGAACGTAGATCCTGGTTACCATGGTGAGGGTAGGAACGTAGATCCTGGTTACCATGGTGAGGGTAGGATCGTAGATCCTGGTTACCATGGTGAGGGTAGGAACGTAGATCCTGGTTACCACGGTGAGGGTAGGAACGTAGATCGACTTGTAAATTGAGAGCTTTGCTTTTTGACTCAGCTCTTTCTTTACCATGACAGACCGATGCAGCGTTTTTTTTTCACTTCAGCCAAAATACAACAATCTAGTTTGGTCGAGGAATCATCAGCTGATTCCAGGTTTTCAGTGTCAAAATTTACAAAATGCGAGTTTTTACGAGGTCCTTTTTACAGATTTTAGTGATAACATGGCATTTTTTTCACCTCTACTCTTTCATTTCATTTAAAGGTTGAGTTTTGACTTCTTTTGGCCGCCATGTTTGTTAATAAGATAGTCACTGAGGGATGGACGGATTCAGATTGGTCTACTGAAGACAGAGTCAGGAAATTAACCAGACATAGAAACTACCTGTCGACCTTTCTCGTCCTTCAGGGTCTGGATCTCTCTGCTGAGGACCTCGGTCTTGCAACTGGTCTCTCTGATGCTGGACTGCCAGTCTAAGTTGTGTCCTGTGATCTGTTCTGAAAGCACCGAAACATCCACAGTTATACATGATGATTTGTTGAACAAGAAGTCCACACCTGGACCTACCCAGAGCTTTCAGAGTGTCACTGGGAATGTTGTTCCCCGCCATCTCCAGCTGCCTGAGTTTCCGGTTCTTCTGCAGCGCCTCCAGCAACGATCTTCCTCCCAGCAGACCAATGTTGTTCCACCTTAAATCTGCAGACGGAGATCAGCTCATTCACCACCATGTAAACATTGGAGCAACACAAGACCTGAGAGAGGGGTCACTTTATTCTGGCTTTAACAGATTTTATTCTAGATCCTGGTTACCATGGTGAGGGTAGGAACGTAGATCCTGGTTACCATGGTGAGGGTAGGAACATAGATCCTGGTTACCATGGTGAGGGTAGGAACATAGATCCTGGTTACCATGGTGAGGGTAGGAACGTAGATCCTGGTTACCATGGAGAGGGTAGGAACGTAGATCCTGGTTACCATGGTGAGGGTAGGAACGTAGATCCTGGTTACCATGGTGAGGGTAGGAACGTAGATCCTGGTTACCATGGTGAGGGGAGGAACGTAGATCCTGGTTACCATGGTGAGGGTAGGAACGTAGATCCTGGTTACCATGGAGAGGGTAGGAACGTAGATCCTGGTTACCATGGTGAGGGTAGGAACGTAGATCCTGGTTACCATGGTGAGGGTAGGAACGTAGATCCTGGTTACCATGGTGAGGGTAGGAACGTAGATGCTGGTTACCATGGTGAGGGTAGGAACGTAGATCCCGGTTACCACGGTGAGGGTAGGAACGTAGATGCAGGTTACCATGGTGAGGGTAGGAACGTAGATCCTGGTCACTATGGTGAGGGTAGGAACGTAGATCCTGGTTACCATGGTGAGGGTAGGAACGTAGATCCTGGTTACCATGGTGAGGGTAGGAACGTAGATGCTGGTTACCATGGTGAGGGTAGGAACGTAGATCCTGGTTACCATGGTGAGAGTTGTAATGTAGATCCCCCTCCATTCTTCTCTCACTGTGTACAAGACCCCTATATTTTTAAACTCCTCCACCTGGGGCAGTACCCCGTCCCTGACCTGCAAAGCGCATTCCACCCTTTTCCCTTTGAGTTTCCATTAGAGAGAAATCTCACTTATATGATTGGTTACCCAGTTCTTCCAGGCTGCTGTTGGATCTGAGGGCCAACGCCAGCTCGGCCGCTCCCTGGTGACTGATCTGGTTATTGCGCAGGTCCAGCCGCTTCAGCTCGTTGTTGGAAGCCAAACCGTCACAGAAGATGGCGAAGGCTTCCTCCCAAACGCCCAGAGCATTCCACTCCAACACCAACCTGCACAGATTAACACGTCAAACTAAAGCACCAGGTTAAAGAGACGGATTTTGATTGGATTAATTTTACCATGTGATTAATCTTTGAGTTCCACTAAGAATTTAATCCTGCATAAAATCCATTGTTTGAGGTTTTTATTCCGTTTTAATCAGTTAAACTGTGATTTAAGAATTTTTTTTTTTTTAGGAATTTTATTTATTTATTTTCCTGCTTTTATTTAAATTTTACCACATTTGTCCTGAATTTGAATTTTTTTTCCTAAATTTTACTACATTTATTTTGGATTTGATTAATTTTCATCAAATTTATTTTCAATTTTACAAAGTTTTTTTTTCTCAACTTGACTAATTTTTTTCTATTTTAATAATTTTTTGTAGCTTCACTAATAATTTTATTCTAGATTAATATTTTTTATTAACTTTATCCTGGATTTCCTAATCCCTACTCCTCCTCTAACATCCCAGCTGGGTCACATCTGGTTCCACAGAGAACCTCTAAGCCGTCTCTAATCCCTGGATTACGACCCTGTTGGATCTACATGACAACAAAAAACATTTAAACTTTCTAATCGAGTCATAAACCCTGGTTCAACATCTTCACTGGAACAGTCGGAGCTGTGTTTCCATGGTTACAGACCAGGCTGCTGTGTGTTTCTCACCTCTTCAGAGTTTTGTTAGAAGCCAGTAATCTGCCCAGCGTCTCCGCTCCAGACGACCTCAGGTTGTTCCCCTGTGAACAGCAGGCCTTCGTGAATCTGATGATACGGGTTTAAAACGTTGCTGCGTTACCTTCAGGTCCAAGGACTTCACAGTGTGGTTGCTCATCAGCCCGCTCAGCAGGGTTTTCGACGCTGTGGAACGAAACAAGAACTTTTTACACACTCAGAATCAGCATGTTTATGTTTGACGTAAACATTTGGCCGAAATGAGCTTCCTCTGCAGGGTGGCTGGGCTCTCCGAGATCGGGTGAGGAGCTCTGCCATCCGGAAGGAGCTCGATGTGGAGCCGCTCCTCGTCCAGGTCGAAAGAAGCCAGATGGGGTGATTCGGGCATCTGATTAGGATGCCCCTGAGCACCTCGCTGGTGAGGCGTTTCGGGTACATCCCACCAGGAGGAGACCAAGAGGCAGACCCTGGACCCGCTGGAGAGACTATGTCTCACAGCTGGCTGGGGAACGACTAGGGATCCTTCCAGGTGAGCTGGAGGATGCAGCCGGGGTGAGAGAAGCCTGGGTTTCCCGTCCGAGGCTGTTGCCCCCGCGACCTGGCCCCAGATAAGCGGAAGACGACGGAATGGAATGTTTGACAGCAGTGGATTGTGGTCTTTATGAAAGTAGCTCACAGACTGGAAAAGAAAATACCGTATTTTAACGACCTTATGGGGAACCGTACTAAAAGGCAGGGTCTCAGTTATGATGTCATTACTGTGTTTAACACAGACATAAGGAGCACCTGATCATAGCGCGTGGTAAACGTCATCAATCAAACGCATTCAAAGTCCTCATCCTCTGTTTCTGAGTTCAACAGCTGCTCTAAACTTCCATCAAACACTCTAGCTTGACTTTCTTCACTATCACAGTCACTTTCCGTGTCGTGTGACTCCTTGGAAATATCACAATCCTTACTTGAGGAACTGGAGGCGCTCACTCGGACCCAGTGAAATACAGAGAGACCAGTTTGGTGTTCTTCACTGCGGCCTGGCTTTGTGACCCATTCTGGGCTCCAGCTTGTGGGTTGCCAGGTTGGACGCAAGGCGACCAGACTGGGACGCCGGTGGATGGGGGTGAGCGGGCATCGAGGTGTTTACACTGCAGCACTCAGATTTACCTTCGGGGATCAATAAAGTATATTCTATTCAATTAGCTCAAGCATCTATAATCTAGGGCGGCACGGTGGCGCAGTGGGTAGCACAGTGGTCTCACAGCAAGAAGGTCGTGGGTTCGAGACCCGGGCAGGGACGAGGCTTGGAATAATGTCCTTTCTGTGTGGAGTTTGCATGTTCTCCCCGTGTCTGCGTCGGTTTCGTCCGATTTCCTCGCTCTCTCCAAAGACATGCATGTTAGATTGATAGGCAGGTGCGAAACTGCCCCTAGGAATGAGTGTGTGTGTGTGGATGATTGTACGTGTGTGGCCCCGGTACAGAATGGCGACCTGTTCGGGGTGTACCCTGCCCCTCGCCTTGAATCAGCTGGGGTGGGCTCCGGCTCCCCCGTAGCCCCATGAGGGATAGGCGGAGAAGAAGGTGACTGACTGATCTACAATCTATTCACAAATTGTGGCGTAACTCGCCAGACGCTACTGTGGTCTCCATTGTCGATCCATCGCTCCCAATCGGCTCGCAGCCTTACCATGAATGGCCGGTTCACATCAATGTCCCGTGGTTGGAGTTCCATTCGGTCACTTTCCGCTTGTTCCGGGGCCGGGTCGCGGGGGCAACAGCCTCAAACGGGAAGCCCAGGCTTCTCTCATCCCAGCTGCATCCTCCAGCCCATCTGAGGGATCCTGAGGTGTTCCCTGTCCAGCTGTGAGACATAGTCTCTCCAGCAGGTTTGGGGTCTGCCCCTCTTGATGGGACATGCCCGAAATACCTCGCCTGCGAGGTGCTCAGTGGGCATCCTGACCAGATGCCTGAACCACCCCATCTGGCTCCCCTCGACCTGGAGGAGGGGCGGCTCGACACTGAGCTCCTCCCGGATAGCAGAGCTCTGGAGTTCCGTTCTTTATAAACAATCAACGCCCACACGTCACCCTTTAATGTTCTCCTGGTGTTCTCTACTACGTCCGCTGACGTAATAGGCCTTTTAAGGGCCTTATAGTCGTGATAATACGGTATTTTTTGCTGAATTAAACTGTGAGTTTTGTTTCATCCCTAATAATAAAGGATAAATATAAAGTTCTCATGTCAGTAAAACACACCTTCCTCACTGAGCATGCAGTCACTGAAGGACACCTCCGTGAAGACAGTGTCTCTCTGCAGAGCCTTGGCCAGCACTGAGCAGGTATCTGGGGATAAGCTCTGACCACTCAGGTCCAACCTGGAGCTCTGACCGGTTCTGCTCGGCTTAATCTGGGCGAGGATCATCTCCTGAGGCTCCACGCCTCCGTCCTTACAGAACTGCAGGTACGTCCGCCTAAAGCTCTCCATCCTGGGGTCACTGGATGGATCGGTGGGTTTTCACTTCTCCCTCCAAACTTCGACATCAACTGGAAAGAAAAAATAACGAGAGGTGAGTCTTTTTTATAAATGAGTTTATTGTTATTTGAGTGAGATTTAAAACTAGAAAAGCTTCTTAAGAATGAGTTAAACTTCCTCCTAGGACTTAGAAAAGTATCCTTGGAATAAATAAAGTGGAACTAATGAGGGGCAAAGATTTCAAGGAGTGGGTAAAGTGTAGAAATGTTGGATTTTTTTCTCCTGGAGAAATTCCTAAGTGGAACTAAGAATGAATATAGAGTCCTAGAATAAGTAAAGTAGCTATAGGCCTTAAAAAGGTGTCCTAAGAATGACTATGATGAGTATCCAAGAGGTACTCAGAATGATTAAAGTGTCCATAGGAACAAGCTTAGTGTGGATGGGCATGAGTACAGCCATCTAGGAGTGGGCAAAGTGTCCAAGAAATAAGTCAAATGGACCAATAGAGTCCTAGGAATGACTATAGTGGGTCTCAAATTGTGTGAAGAGTCTTAAGAAGTAAGAATGAGTAAAGTGTCCACAGGAACTTAGGTAGGGAAATTACTAACCTACGTTCCTGCCCTCACCATGGTAACCAGGGTCTACATTCCTACGCTCACCATGGTAACCAGGATCTACGTTCCTGCCCTCACCATGGTAACTAGGATCTACGTTCCTACCCTCACCATGGTAACCAGGATCTACATTCCTACCCTCACCATGGTAACCAGGATCTACATTCCTACCCTCACCATGGTAACCAGGATCTACATTCCTACCCTCACCATGGAAACCAGGAAATTAGGTAGGGATAGACTTGGGTAAAGTGTCCCTGAAATAAATCAAATGGACCTAGAATAAAATAAACTAAATAAATAAAGTGTCCTACGAATGAGTGAATATTCCTACTTTTGGAGAAATAATTTATCTGAACACTAAAATCTGAAAAAAAGTGTTTTTATACCATAATAAACATAATTTTTTAAATAATTTGTGGTTAAATGAATGAAAATAAAGCGCCTACATTTAGTTTCACGCGCGGGAAAATCTTTTTCAAACAAAAATGTCTCTGAAAATCTTGAAATGAAAAAATCCATGTTTGAATTGAAAGAAAAATTATTAAAATCAGATAAAACCACAAACCTCAGTAAATAAACCTGGATTTTCCACATTGTTGTTGTTTTGCTGACAGACAGAAAACCATCAGCTCAGTAACCAGGAAGTAACTTTAGCCGCAAAGCATCGCGGTTAATGTAGTTTCTACATCAGATTTCTGTTTTAATTTCTCAAACACAAAAATACATGATTTTAATTTTTTATTTATAAAATATTTTAAATCTAATAAAAACACAAAGTTCAGAAAATAACACTAAATTTTCACCTAAATGTCATTGTTTTTGTGAAACAGCTGAAAGAAAGACATCTTCCGCTTAGTAATCAGGAAGTAATGTTGGCCGCAAAGCATTTTGGGTAATGTAGTTACAAAATGCAATTCCGTTATAATATTGTTAAAGCAAATGAACATAACGTTTCTGACAAAGTTTATAAAGACAAAATATTCATTTGAATAAGTATGTAAATTATCCAAACA
The DNA here is from genome assembly GCA_902685375.1 of Neostethus bicornis. Classification (NCBI taxonomy): domain Eukaryota; kingdom Metazoa; phylum Chordata; class Actinopteri; order Atheriniformes; family Phallostethidae; genus Neostethus; species Neostethus bicornis. The sequence goes on from LR738559.1 coordinate 1,493,580, forward strand.
TATTTTTGTGAAATAAAATATTTCTTAAAAAAAATATTATTTTAAACTACAGCTTGCGGTTCTTTTTTTTTCCACCGGCAGATGGCAGAAAATAGAAAATAGAAATAGAATAGGCCGGAAATAGAAGCTAGAATGTAAACACAAAGTAACTACATTGTTATTAAAACACAGGCGGATTGAATCACTTTAAAATCGGCCAATGAGATCAATTCCGTCAATTAGAAACTAAAAAAGACAAATAGTAAATACAGGGTTATCCTAGTATCGATAAGAGTCGATATGGAGGAAGAAACACAAACAAAGGAACATTAAAAAGCGGGTAAATTATTTTTGTTTACATCCTATTTAAATATGATTATTGAATGCTTAAAAAAATAGAGAAAATATCTGAATTTTTTTTTTTGGCAGATATTTTTCTCAAGTTTAAAGTGGTGTTTGTTACTGGAAACCAGCATGTCTCAGTATACAGATCCATCTGGATCTCCTGGTCCCAGTTCCAGTCTGTTTGGTCGGGTTAGGAGTCAGCCTGGAAGACTGAGCTCTCTAAGAACCAGAGACCTGACTCTAGGAGGAGCCTTAAAGAAAACAAAGGTAAAGAAAAACAGCTCGTTACCATGGTGAGGGTAGGAACGTAGATCCTGGTTACCATGGTGAGGGTCGGAATGTAGATCCTGGTTACCATGGTGAGGGTAGGAACGTAGATCCTGGTTACCATGGTGAGGGTAGGAACATAGATCCTGGTTACCATGGTGAGGATAGGAACGTAGATCCTGGTTACCATGGTGAGGGTAGGAACATAGATCCTGGTTACCATGGTGAGGGTAGGAACATAGATCCTGGTTACCATGGTGAGGGTAGGAATGTAGATCGACTGGTAAATTCAGAGCTTTGCTTTTCGACTCAGCTCTTTCTTCACCGAGACGGACTGATGTAGCGTCCTAAATATTAAGGATGCCGCACTGATCTATCTGTCGATCTCCGGTCCATCCTTGAAGACCCTGAGATACTTAAACTCCTCCCCTTGGGGGCGGGATCCTGGGGCTCATCTAAGATGCTACGAAAGAACTTAAAACAACATTTTAGTGACTTCATTAAAAAAAAAAAAAAAAAAACACCCGAAGGAAAATCCAGATCCCCTCTCACTGCACCTGGCATGAATCTTTACCAGCTGTTGTGCACTGTTGTTTACATAGTGACCAATGAGAAGCTTCCGTTGCTCAGTAATTAAAAATATTCATCACATTTTTTTGTCATTTTTCCAAAGAAAACATTTGAACCAAACGTACACGCCGTGAGGAAGAATAAAGACGAGTGAGTGATCATTTGTTTTGTAAACACAGCCATTTATTGGTTAATTTTTTTAAATAAATGTCATGTTTATTCTTCCAGAATAAAAGAAGAGATCCCCGTAGCTCCAAAAAAGGAAAGAAAAGCAAGGGATGAGCGGCGGAGAGAGCGGCGGAGAGAGAAACCTCGAGTCATCCAGTCCCACTCAATCTTTGAACAGGGTCCTGCTGATTCCCAGCGCAGACCTGGTACAGATAACATCCTTCTTCTTACACTCTGGTGGTGTGATTTTCTTTCCTGCTTCAGTTGTTCTGTGTGCAGGCTGGTACGGAGCAGCAGGGACACACGAGAACCCACCTGTTTGCAGACTGCTGAAGAAGGAAGGAAAAGATTCGACGGAGGATGAAGATCTTCTGCTCAGTAAACTCCAGAGAGATGATGTGAGTGAAACCTCATCCTGCCAGCGGAGGGCGCCGAAAATTCACTACTCTAAATATTCATTCATATTCATGGCGGGTGCTGAAAGAGGCAGGGTACACCCAGAGCAGGTCCCCAGTCTGTTGTGTGGGCACACACAGACAACCATCCTCACCATGGTAACCAGGATCTACGTTCCAACCCTCACCATGGTCACCAGGATCTACGTTCCATCCCTCACCATGGTAACCAGGATCTACGTTCCTACCCTCACCATGGTAACCAGGATCTACGTTCCTACCCTCACCATGGTAACCAGGATCTACGTTCCTACCCTCACCATGGTAACCAGGATCTACGTTCCCACCCTCACCATGGTAACCAGGATCTACATTCCTACCCTCACCATGGTAACCAGGATCTACGTTCCTACCCTCACCATAGTAACCAAGATCTATTTTCCTACCCTCACGATGGTAACCAGGATCTACATTCCTACCCTCACCATGGTAACCAGGATCTACGTTCCCACCCTCACCATGGTAACCAGGATCTATGTTCCCACCCTCACCATGGTAACCAGAATCTACGTTCCTACCCTCACCATGGTAACCAGAATCTACGTTCCCACCCTCACCATGGTAACCAGAATCTACGTTCCTACCCTCACCATGGTAACCAGGATCTACGTTCCTACCCTCACCATGGTAACCAGGATCTACGTTCCTACCCTCACCATGGTAACCAGCTGTGGGGGATGACCGAAAGAATGAGATCGTGAATCCAAGCAGCCGAAATAAGCTTCCTCCGCAGGGTGGCCGCCATCCGGGAGGAGCTCGGTGTCGAGCCGCTCCTCCTCCAGGTCGAGAGGAGCCAGATGGGGTGCTTCGGGCATCTGATCAAGATGCCCCCTGAGCACCTCGCTGGTTAGGTGGTTGGGGCACGTCCCACCGGGATGAGACCAAGAGGCAGACCCCGGACCTGCTGGGGAGACTATGCCTCACAGCTGGCTGGGGAACGACTTGGGATTCTTCCAGGTGAGCTGGAGAACATGCAAACTCCACACAGTCAGATCTGTGTTCCACGCCTCGTCCTACCCGGGACTTGAACCCTGACCTTCTTGCTGTGATGCCTCTGTGTTGAAAGTTATTTGAATTATTATTTTCTCTCAGTTTATAGACGATCCGGGTCTGAAGAACGATGCCAGTCTGAAGCCCATTCAGCTTCCTCTTCGCCTCTCCAGTGGCACGTCCCTGACTCCGCCTTCATCAACGGCAGGTCAGAAACAGCTGGTTCCACTCCTCCTGCTTTAAAACCAGAACGTTCCTCTCAGGTTGTTCTGTATCTGTTATGACGACAGGTCAGGAAATCCCTCGCTCCTCCCACACGTCTCACCTCCCAGCCGAGCCGGCAAACCTGGTGAAACTGCTGCACGACCTCAGGCTTTCTGGAGGAGAGGAGCTCTTCTTTATGCAGCTACCGGACTCCATGCCGGGCCGAGTGTCCGATCTGAACCCTGAGGCTGAGTCCACACCTGGAAAACCCGGCAGGAGGGAGGGGAAGCCCGACAGCAGGACATCTGCTCACGTAAGGTCACAGGACATCCTGCGTAGATCTTAGACTGAGCAGTTTGGGACCCTGGTGATTCTCTCTGCCAGTGCGAGCTAAGCACCGGGTATCGCGAAGGCTAGGCCAACGACAGCTAAGGTGCCCGTATTTGTGTGCGCCCACCCAGTAGGCACCTTGGCTGTCGTTCTCCTAGCCTTCCCACGGATACCTAAAAGCCTGAACCACGCCAAAACGCTCGCAGGAACTCTCGGGGCTGCGCAGGTATCGCGATACCCGGTACTTCATTCGCTCTGGTAGAGGTGAAAATCAGGGCTACATCAGGGCTTCTCTTTCCCAGCCTGCATCCTCCAGCTCACCCAGGAGGATCCTCACTCGTTCCTCGGCCAGCTGTGAGACATAGTGTCTCCAGCAGGTCCGGGGTATGCCTCTTGATCTCCTCCCGGTGGGATGTGGAACGTGCCCGAACCCCCCCATCTGGCTTCTCTCGTCCAAAGAAGCTCTTCTTACGTAAACTTTATAAATGACAACTGAAACACATCTCGGGTGTAAGCTAACTTGACGTCCATCCCACCCGGACCACGCCCCTAGAACTCCAAATATGGGTCATGCAAATGATCCTCCACTGAGCCGGTGTGCTGATGAGCATCTCGACAGCTAACCCCATCTGTCTACGCGGCTCTGTCGATCCATACGCTCCACCACTTTCAGAAGTCTACATAAATGAGGCCCTCGATCAGGCATGGGCAAACTACGGCCCGCGGGCCACATGTGGCCCATTACACAGTTTAATCTGGCCCGCCGACTTGAGAAAATTAGATAAATAAACCTTGTCAATGTTTTATTTTCCCTGAAATTCTAATGTTTCCCCACTAGATGGCGCACTCTAACACTGCTCCCATTCAAATATGTGTGACTCCGTGATGCACGCTGACATACAAAGTCATCGGGTTCGCTACACGTACATAAACAAGCACGTTAGATTTTAAACCTTGTGCGCTGCTATGGAAAGCCATCAGGGTCACTACACGTGTGGAATGTTGCGCATAATGTTAAATCTAGCGCGCTAGATTTGAAATTTAACGTGCTTGATGTTGTAGGAAAAAAAAAAAGACAGGAGAGTGATGATGACTTTCTGTAGGATCAGAGACCTTCAAAATGAAATAGTTACTCATTTTAAAGACTCATTTTAAATTCAGACATTTTGTTTTGAAGCTTTTCTTCATTTTCATTGGACATTAAACCACAGGTTTTCTCCACATCCTGAGATTTTTATCCAATCAGGTGAGGTTACCAGAGCATGCCATCCATCTGCTTCTCTTCTGGCCCTTTTGTCAAATGTTAGAACTCAATGTGGCCCGCCAACCAAACTTGCCGTAGATCTTTTCTGCATACTGATTGTGAGCCGTGTGTTTCTGGCAGGAATCGGCGGTCTTATCACAGTTCCCGGAGGGACTCCTGGGAAAACTACAGATCAGGAAGTCCGGAAAGATGCAACTGAAAATGGGCGATATCGTCATGGACGTTTCAGAAGGAGCAGCTTTTTCTTTTCTGCAGGTAGTCGAACACATTTCACACCCAGGCCTTCACCAGTGGTTCATCTGTATTGATCCATCTGTTTTGGGGGAAACAAAAACTACTGCTGTCGTATTTTCACAATCATACGGCGCATCGTACTGTATTTAACACAGACGTTTCGTTCCATTTGTCATCTTCCGCTCATCCAGGGTCGGTTCGCGGGGGCAACAGCCTCAGATGAGAAGCCCAGGCTTCTCTCACCCCGGCTGGATCCTCCATCTCACCCAGGAGGATCCTGAGGTGTTCCCTGTCCAGCTGTGAGACATAGTCTCTCCAGCGGGTCTGGGGTCTGACTCTTGGTCTCCTCCTGGTGGGACGTGCCCGAAACACCTCACCAGCGAGGCGCTTGGGGGGCATCCTGACCAGATGCCCGAACCACCCCATCTGGCTCCTCTCAACCTGGACGAGGTGCGGCTCGACACCGAGCTCCTCCCAGATGACAGAGCTCCTCACCCGATCTCTTAATGAGAGCCCAGCCACCCTGGAAGCTCATTTCGGCCGCTTGTATCCGTGATCTCATTCTTTCGGTCACCACCCGCAGCTGGTGACCATAAACAGTGACGTACACCTGATTATAGGGCACGGGTTTAATAGGATCCATGCCCACACTTCTCCCTTCAACGTTCTCATGGTGTTCTCTACTACGTCATCCCTACAACAACACACACACAGGGCACTGGGGCACAGGGCACCGCACATTTTGAAGAAAACCTAAGATTTTATACGCGCCTTAAAGTCGTAAAATACGGTACTTAGTGTTTCTACCAGAAGATACTTCAAGGTCTTTTTAACGATGGAGTCCTTCTGATTACACAGACAATTTTTATTGGTCGAGGGTTCGAATCCCGGGTGGGGACGAGGCTTGAAACACTGTTCTTTCTGTGTGTAGTCTGCATGTTCTCCCTTTGTATGTGTGGGTTTTCACTGGTAACCTCCAAAAACATACATGTTAGGTTGATTAGCAGCTATGAAATTACCCCTAGGAATGAGTGTGTGTGTGGATGGTTGTGTGTGTGACCCTAAGACAGACTGGCGACCTGTTCGGGGTTTACCCTCCCTCTCGCCGTGTCATCAGCCGGGATAGGCTCCGGCACCCCCCGTAACCCTGTAAGGTATAGACGGATAAGAAGGTGACTGACTGAGACTCGTAAACACTGATATTTTTTCTTTTTCTTGCAGCAACTGGTGTCCGTGCGTCTGTCCGAGGGCCAAACTGGGAACATGATGGTTTTGGGAAACGTGCGTCACAAACTGGTTCTGTCTCCAGATTTCCAGGTGTTACTGGGACAAGCTGCGGCTCTGGATTCACGATGAAACTCCTCTCAGATTGAACTGTTACTGTGTGAGTTTTCAGGCAGCTAAGACGAGTCGATGATGAGGAACAGATTCAAATCCTCACCAGTGTTTTTAGAATCACTTTTATTTTGAAAATCCTATCTTTTAGAAAACCTCCCAGCACTTTGCTCATCTTTTATTTTGTAATATAGTGTTTTATTTGTATCTTTTAAATAGATTTTAGTGAATCAATGACGTTTGTATTTTAAAAAACATGAATTTGTAAAGTTACTGAATCTTCAAACACTCACTGTAATTTTAAAATGTTTTTAACTTTTTTCTGTTTAAATGATTAAAAAAATATGTCTTTTTAAAACGAGCTGGTTTCGTTCTGAAAGAAAAGCAGAGACACGATGAAGAACATGGAGGGTAGTTTTTATTGATCCATCGTGCGAGTGAGATACACAGACTTTCCAACAAGTTTACAAGAGGAGGGTTACGGTACGGAGAACAACGACCATCTGAACCCGGCAGCAAATTCATCTCATTATCCTCTAATTAGTCCATAACCGGTACTGATTACTTTTTAGTGACAGTCTTTAATCAACACTTCCTCATACTGATTGTTTTATAGTTTCCAAGCAGCTAAAACCGTTCCGTTTCATCGTCTTCCGTTTATTCAGGGTCGGATCGCTCGGAAAAGCCTCAGACGAGAAGCCCAGGCTTCTCTCACCCCAGCTGCATCCTCCAGCTCACTCAGGAGGATCCTGAGGTGTTCCCTGTCCAGCTGTGAGACATAGTCTCTCCAGCAGATCCGGGGTCTGCCTCTACGTCTCCTCCGGTGGAACATGCCCGAACCACCTCATCGGGTGTCTCTCGACTTCAAGGAGGAATAGCTCAACTCCGGGCTCCTCCCAGATGGCAGAGCTCCTCCCTCTAACTGAGAGAGTCCAGCCACCCTGAAGAGGAAGCTCACTTCGGCTGCTTGTATCCACGATCTCGTTCTGTCGATCACCACCCACACTGGTTACCATGGTGAGGGTAGGAACGTAGATCCTGGTTACCATGGAGAGGGTAGGAACGTAGATCCTGGTTACCATGATGAGGGTAGGAACGTAGATCCTGGTTACCATGGTGAGGGTAGGAACGTAGATCCTGGTTACCATGGTGAGGGTAGGAACGTAGATTCTGGTTACCATGGTGAGGGTGGGATCATAGATCCTGGTTACCATGGTGAGGATAGGAACATAGATCCTGGTTACCATGGTGAGGGTAAGAACATAGATCCTGGTTACCATGGTGAGGATGGGAACATAGATCCTGGTTACCATGGTGACAGTGGGATCATAGATCCTGGTTACCATGGTGAGGGTGGGATCATAGATCCTGGTTACCATGGTGACGATAGGAACCTAGATCGACTTTGCTTTTTGGCACGATGCACCACGTCTGACATCGCACCGATCCATCTGTTGTCCTTGATCTCATACTACCGAGTTCAGACTTCGATGTTCTCTTCAACAAGTTTCCATCAAACACAATCACAAAAGGATCAATCCATCGATTTTTCAATCGATTGATCATATTTTTAAGTTTTCAAGACATTTTTACACTTATTTATGTTTTTCAACATGAAGGAAATAAATCGCTTTCTGATTGGTTCACATAAAAATAAATAATATGCACATAAATAATGATTCTAAACTTTTGCTTTTATTTAAATTTAATTTAACTCGAACATAAACTCAAAATTATGTCATTTCCTGTTTGTTCCTCCAACTATAAATCTATTAAATATCAAATCCTTTTTAAATTCATTTTGATGTAGATTTGGTCAAAAAATGGACACAAAATACAGTTATTTTGATTCAAAACACTAACGACGGTCAAATATGACGTCATCAAACTGCGCCAATTCTTAAAGGGGAACACACCATAAACAGACTGGTGAATTATACACACAGGTCTCAATTGTTTTTGCTCTATTTCTCACTGATTCTCACTAAAACACGATTTAATCAAACTCAGCTTTAAACGTAATCATTTTACTGAGGATTCTTAGAGGTTCTGATGGAACTGGTGGTCTATATTAGGACTATCTTCTATGGCAACACAGTCGATTTTCTCATTTCATTTATCCGTCCTCGCCTGTAAGTCTTGTCTTCAGACCTTCTAACCCTGACAGCTAAATGTTAACCTTGTAAATCTCACATTTTTAGTCCAGTGAAGATCAAACCTACCTCAGATGGAAACTGTTTGGAGCTGATTTAATGAAGGATGAATCTAAAATCCTGGAGTTCATGCATGTGACAAATATTCACTAGAGGGGTTCGGCCAGGAGCGTGCACACCAAACACAGAGGATGCTAGGAGGTTTGTGATTGGATCACTCATCAAACCGTCCATCCAGGATGCTCTCAAAAGAAAACGGGACAAACTTGAAGCCTTGGCCCGAGTAGAACTTGTTCTGAAACTCCACCCTGAAAAAGAGACGGAAATATGGATCAGAGTTTCAAATTAATGTGAAGAACAAAAGTGATGAGGCGGCACGGTGGGCAGCGCAGTGGCCTCACAGCAAGAAGGTCAGGGGTTAGACTCCTGAGTAGGGAGACTAACTGTGAACGCTGGTATATCTGCGTGTGGTTTGCATGTTCTCCCTGTTTATGTGTGGGTTTTCTCTGGTCAGTCAGTCATCTTCTTATCCGTGTATCCCTTTCGGGGTTCCGGGGGGTGCCGGAGCCCATCCCGGCCAATTTAAGACGAAGGGCAGAGTACACCCCGAACAGGTCACCAGTCTGTCGCGGGGGGGTTTCTCTGGTTTCATCCAAAAACATGTATGGACTACTTCCGGATGCCTGGGCTCTCACTCCGATAGAGGGAGGAGCTCTGCCATCCGGGAGGAGATCGGAATAGCGCTGTTGCTCCTGAGGGTTGAGAGAAGCCAGGCGTTAGGATGCCTCCCTCACTGGTGAGGTGTTTCGGACGCGTCCCACCGGGAGGAAACCCAGAGACAGACCCCGGACCTGCTGGAGAGACTATGTCTCACAGCTGGCTGGAGAATGACTCGGGATCCTTCCATGTGAGCCGGAGCATCCAGCCGGGGTGAGAAAAGCCTGGATATCCCATCTGAGGCTGTTGCCCCTTAGGTGTAAGCAAAGTGTCTTCTTGCTCAGCTTAAGACTATGTTTTCCAAGGAGGGAAGTCTGCAGCTTTCCTGGTTGAAGGAGATGTGGGATATCTTTTGGGTTTCCATAGAAACCAGAAAAGATTCCGAGTTTTTTTTCACACATGGTGAGAAACTCAGCTGGGGTCTGTGAAGGTGGTTCACAGTGAGGAGGGAACAGAAACAGTCACCCTCAAAGTGATGAAGAATAAACCTCCTGAACTCCTGTTTCACACACACACCACACACATACATACATACACACACATAAACACATACGCTCATGGAGTTTAAACTCATGTACACTTAGAACCACGTGTAGTGCTGGTGCTCCACTGCTCCTATAAAACACACACAGTTTTTCCACCGCAGTGGGAGTTTTCCTTCCTCCTTCAGCGCAGCAGCTTAAATATTTGTCAGGTCAGGGAGACATTCCATGACCACTCCCCTCTCTCGCTCAGGCTGCAGGAGGGGTTCCCCTCCACACACACACACACACACACACACATGAAGGGGTTCCCTTTGCAGGAAAAACACTCATGAAGGACACTTCCATGTGGAAAACAATGTGAACACTGGCGGATTTCCATCAGTGAGTCACACAATCAGAATGTAAGTCTAATTCAGATTCTACCGACTGGTTTGTCCTCAGGTTTAGTTCACAAGACAGATTCTGGGCATCTCGTAGGATTTATATCCCTATACACACCCAGGAAACAAACCATCAATCACAGGATCCTGAGTTCCCTCCAAGAGGTAGCCAAGATTAAAGATCCTGCACACCCAGGAAGGACTACATCACCCAACAAGAAGGACTACATCACCCAACAAGAAGGACTACATCTCCCAACAGGCAGAACTACATCACCCAAGAGGAAGGACTACATATCCCAACAGGAAGGACTACATATCCCAACAGGAAGGACTACATCTCCCCGTGTGTAGTGCTGGGGAACCAGGGGGATTTACCAGTGCAGACGTAGGGCGTGCAGAAACGCAGACAGCCCCTCCATGATGAGCAGGATGGCGACGGTCAGAGTGGCGAAAGCAGAGAAGATGATCGACAGTCCAAAGAAGCCGCCGCCACTCCTTGAGGAGAGCCCCAGGTGCATGACCATGCCCCAAAGCACCTCCGACAGCTCTGCACACACAAACACACACGATCACACACCGACAACGTGTCTGAGAGCTTCTCAGCAGGGGTACTCACGTGCATGGGCAAGGCTGAGGGCCCAGAGGCGCAGGTACGAGGCCGTGTTGGAGATGCAGCCAAGGCAGTACTCGATGGTGTGGATGGCCTGGTGCACTGCTACATCACCAAAATCAAACTGTGGTGGAGAGAGAATAGAACCCATCATACTGCCACCTAACACCCACCCATTCAACCCAACATCCACCCATCCATCCCATCATACTACCACCTAACAACCACCCATCCATCCCATCATTCTGCCACCCAGTCATCCCATGATAAATTGCCCGCTCTCCATCCAGTATTCCAATCCTATTTGAGCTCTCTTTGCCCCGCAGCAGGCATCCATGACGATACCAATGGTGGGAACATCCGGGCGCCCGATGCCTTCTCCAGGAACCTTTCCTCTCCCAAAGGCGTCTGTGTTGGCATGGTAATGTATGCAGGATGGATGTCATCCTCTATAGAGAGCTGCCCACATGAATGCGGCCCACTGACCCGACGACCTGCCCTGTGGTACCAAGATGCCTGCAAGAGGGATCTAGGGTCTTGGGACCACAACCCTGCAGATCTTGAGCCAGTGATCTCTGACTGTTACAGGTGGTATACGACTGTCAAAATCAGTACCAGGCAGGTCAATTTGTGTAGACGCGGGATTTGCTTGGAGCATTGTGATGACAGATCACAGTGTGACCGGTCAAACCAGTAACACACTGGAAAGAGGTGTTTGAGTGAATGTAAACAATAAAAATGGAGGCCAGACGTAACCACGGTGACGACGAGTGAAGATGGAACCCTAGTTACTCTTTAACGTCACACATGAAGAAAAGAAAAACGATCTTCCAGCTTTCGTCATGACTTTTTAAAAAGATATCTTTGACACACAAGTTGAACATGGACATGCTCAACGTTCTTACCGGCTCGTCCTCTGAGTGCTTAAAAATAAACAGAAGTCGCAGGTTAGCGGGTGAAAGGAGACCAACTTACATCTTAAACCCTCGTTAAACTCTAATTTAAAGATAGCTGAAAGAACAAAACGGGTCGAAATCTACTCGATGGCACAGCCCGGAATGTCTTATTGGTGACCGCAAAGCTTCTTTTTGCAGATCTTCTTTCACAGTCACAGTGTTGGGCAAAATCTGTGACCCTCACCATGATAACCAGGATGTATGGTCCTACCCTCAGCATGGGAACCAGGATCTACTGTACGTTGCTACCCTCACCATGGTAACCAGGATCTAAGTTCTTACCCTCACCATGGTAACCAGGATCTACGTTCCTACCCTCACCATGGTAACCAGGATCTACAGTCCTACCCTCACCATGGTAACCAGGATCTACGTTCCTACCCTCACCATGGTAACCAGGATCTACGTTCCTACCCTCACCATGGTAACCAGGATCTACATTCCTACCCTCACCATGGTAACCAGGATCTACGTTCCTACCCTCACCATGGTAACCAGGATCTACAGTCCTACCCTCACCATGGTAACCAGGATCTACGTTCCTACCCTCACCATGGTAACCAGGATCTACGTTCCTACCCTCACCATGGTAACCAGGATCTACGTTCCTACCCTCACCATGGTAACCAGGATCTACGTTCCTACCCTCACCATGGTAACCAGGATCTACGTTCCTACCCTCACCATGGTAACCAGGATCTATGTTCCTACCCTCACCATGGTAACCAGGATCTATGTTCCTATTGTCAAAACAGGTTTAAAACAGCCTCAGACAGGTACAGACTTGTTCCAGTTGGTTTTGGTTGGGTCAGACTGGCACTGCGTTTTAAAATAAACCATCAATCTTTAAGACTTCACAGTTTTATTTTTGTGTTTGGAGGTAAAATCTGAATCCTAACTCTAAACCAGGACTAGATTTTACTCTAACTGAAGTTGGTTAGATGACTGAGGATGTTTCTCACCTCGTCTCCGTCCTCAGAGTGTTGGGAAAGCTGGTCGTGGTCCATGATGCCAGCCTCGTCCTCTGTGGGTCCGTTACCCACCCGCACCCCTCCGAACTTCTGCGTGCCCTGTTGGGTGAGTCCGGTGGAAGATGAGGACACACCTGTTTGCTCTAAAGACTGCTCTAGATTCTCAGCAGGGGTTTCTTCCCTCTTCTGTGACTAGATACAAAAGCCACAAGAGCTGTGTCTAGCTTAAAGCAAGCCTTAGGACCGACTCTTCCTGCTCGTTTGGGGTTTATGTCAAACTGGATGCTCAAACATTGACGGAATAAGGAACGCCGATACGTTTACCATATTTACGATAAAAACAGTTTTTGAAGAGACTGGTTTAATAAAACCTCAAAGCAAAATGTTTCAGACATTAATGTCTATGAAATGCTGCTTTAGGGACCAATTATTCAGGGACCAAGTTTGGGATTAGTTGATCTACGTTCCTACCCTCACCGTGGTAACCAGGATCTACGTTCCTACCCTCACCGTGGTAACCAGGATCTACGTTCCTACCCTCACCATGGTAACCAGGATCTACGTTCCTACCCTCACCATGGTAACCAGGATCTACGTTCCTACCCTCACCATGGTAACCAGGATCTACGTTCCTACCCTCACCATGGTAACCAGGATCTACTTTCCTACCCTCACCATGGTAACCAGGATCTACGTTCCTACCCTCACCATGGTAACCAGGATCTACGTTCCTACCCTCACCATGGTAACCAGGATCTAGATTCCTACCCTCACCATGGTAACCAGGATCTACGTTCCTACCCTCACCATGGTAACCAGGATCTACGTTTCTACCCTCTTTTTTTAAATCCTTTGATGTTTAATTAAACCAGTAAAGATCTTTTTTTTTTTTTTACCAAAGACGCGCTTTAAAAACATTTAAAAGTTGACATAGTTATTTTTTTTTTTTAAACCTGTTTGAGCATTCAAACCTGCAGGCTAAGGCCGGCTTTAAGCGGTTTACATCACAATATACAAAGTACAGGAAAATGATGTCATGAGAGGAATAAAAAGAGGTTAAAGGAGGAAAAAAAAGATCATACAGTAAAGAAAAGGATTTGTCGGGATCAGATCCACATACCAGTTTCAGTTTCCACAGGTGCTGACGCCGGAGCACCATAGTTTTCACAACCAGCATACAGGGAACACAAGCAAGGGCTATCAACACCAACAAAACCTGGATCCCCATCTAGAGTTAAACAGAAAGGAGTTAGGATCGTCACCGCTCGCAATGTTTACTGCAGCTAAAGACTTTGGGAGCGATAGGAAAGGCCCTCGAGAAACATCAGCGTTGACCGAGTGCATGCGGCGTTGCTTTAACGAGATGAACGGTTATGTCACGCCTCCAGCAAAGTTCGAGAGGTGTGATTGGCAGTAACCCAAGTTCCTGTTGCCCAGTGGTTCTCAAATGTGGGGAGATGGTGGCTCAGGGGTTAGAGCGTTCGCCCACGGACCGGAAGTTAACCGGAAGTTAACCGGAAGTTCGCAGGTTAGCATCCCACTGAGTTCCAGTATAGGGTCCTAGGAGAAGACACCTAACCCCTCGTTTCTCCCACCATCAGTGCCGTCATAGGTGGCAGCCTGCTGCGGTGTAATGCAGCACATAAATTTCTGGTGAGGGATGAATAAAGTATATTAAAAAAATAAGTAGTCGGCCGCGCAAGGCTCCATAAATGGGGGGCGAGTTTGACCTCGGCCAACAAATTTTTTCTTTTGATTTTTTTTTTTTTTTAATTGTTCTGGGATAAAGTGCAATATCACTCCACTATATCAGGGGGCAGTGGCGTGTAGGAAGCATTCATTAGGTTTTACAGTTAATAAAGCTATTCTTTGTTGTAAATTGATCCATATTTCTTTCTTTTTTATTCTTTTATACGTCAATAAACATCTATTGAACCGTTTTAATCTGAACAGTCTTTTCTCTACCAGATCCTGTTCCGGCATGAGGAGACTAGATGTGTTGATAGCATGAAACCAGTCCGTGGTAAATCAGCATAGTTTAGCTTCATTGGTGTTTAAAAGCAGAGTTAAAAACACGTTCAAGATGGCGGAAAGTTTGGAATATTGTGACATCAGAGATGCCAAGTTTTTAGCTTCACAAAGATGGAGATTTTGAGGCGGGGCCAAAAGAAGGAGGGGCTATGACATCACATCCGCCAATGGACAACCTCCACCATGACAGTTGGCGTAAAACAAACCATTCTAAACATGAGAAAGCAGCTGGTAAATCGTGCGTCTTCTGTGTGTTACCACCTAGTGTTATGTATCGGTATGAAGAGGAATCACCACCAGGAATACACCCCTGTACTGATTGGTCACGCTTTGTTTTGCGGCTCACGCACATATGCTGTCACATAACCAAAGTTCCCGGATGTCCGACTTCTTCCATACGTTCACCAAAAACAATACTGGCAAAAGGCCATGCAGCAGCAGGAGATGCCACATGCTTAGCCTCATTATACTTAATCCTGTACATGGAATGCACGAGAGGGTTCATCATGCAGGTGTTTTATGAGCCTTGGCGGGTGAGCCTGAGATAGGTCCTAACTGCGGGTGTCTCCTGCCCAATGCATGTCTCCCGTAATGGATAAGGCCCATAGAGGATCCTGATAAGACGCGCAAATATGACCATATCACTCCCATCCTCAAATCCCTCCACTGGCTTCCCGTTAAATACAGAATTCAGTACAAGCTCTGCCTCCTCACCCATCAGTACATACACGGCACTGCACCTGTTTATCTCCAAGAACTCCTAACCTTCCACACCACTGTCCGAGACCTGCGCTCCTCCTCCTCCTTCTACTGCCTGCATCAACCAAGGACCAAACTCTCCACTATGGGGGACAGGGCCTTCCAGGCAGCTGCTCCACGGCTCTGGAACGCTCTTCCTGAGAGCTTGAGGGCTCCACAGAGCGTTGAGGTTTTTAAGAAAAGACTAAAGACATTTTTATTTCTAAAGGCTTTTCAGTAAAGTTTTTAGTGTTGTTTTTTTTTGTGTTGTGGTTTTATTTAATTTAGCTGTTTGTTGTTTCTTTTGGTCATTGTAGCACTTTGAGATCTCCACTGAAGATAGAAAGTGCATTTACAAATAAAATTTTTATTAGTATTATTATTATAGCGGAATAGGATGTTTCACACGGCACCTGCCCGCTGTAGAGAGGCTTGTTGGTCGGGTCGTTGTAGTTAAAGAGACACATGTTGATAAAGTGAATCAGCAAACTGGGGGCGTCCTTTGAGGTGAAGGCATCGTAGGCCGTCCACTTGTAGAAGATAAGCAGAATGAGGTAACCAAACAAGCTGGCCATGAAGACGATCTCAGGGATGAAGCCGAGGAAGATGTTCAAAGGCTTCTTAAAGTACCTGCAGTTAAAAACAGAGGGTTTAAAATCTCAATCAGACATTCTGTGGATAGATGCAGCCCCAGGAGGGACTGGTCTGTGCAGAGGGACGTACAGGTGGTTGAAGAGACTGAGGGAGACTCCAAACAGCATGTGGATCACACCCAGGATCACTGACATCTTCATCTTGAATGAGTTCAGGAAAGTGAGTTTGTTGGTGGCGACGTTCCAAATCTGCAGAGATTAGAAGCAAAAGTTTGCTGTCATATGATTGGTTGTTCTGTAGTGTCATGATCCGCCTCCATCTGGAACACTTCCTCCCTCCTAACCTGCCTTCAGCCCTAATTTGGCACACCTGGTCCCTTCCTCAGGTTAACTTGTTTCCATTTGGACTCTTTTTGAGCTCATAGCGCTGGTCCTCGTCTGCTGAGCTCATATCCCTGGCTTCTGGTGCACCCTGCCTACCTGCCAACCTCTCCCTTCTGGCCCCTCATCATCCAGCCGTACTCCAACCTTCTGGTCCCTCGTCCAGTCGAGCTCCATCCCTCTGGTCCCTCGTCCAGTCGAGCTCCATCCCTCTGGTCCCTCGTCCAGTCGAGCTCCATCCCTCTGGTACCTCGTCCAGTCGAGCTCCATCCCTCTGGTCCCTCGTCCAGTCGAGCTCCATCCCTCTGGTCCCTCGTCCAGTCGAGCTCCATCCCTCTGGCCCCTTCGACTTCCAACCTTATGGTTCCTCATCCAGTCCGGCTCCAACCCTCTCGTCCCTCTCGCCACTCACCTTTCCAAATTCGGTTCTGTCCTTCTTTCTACAAACTGGCAATCTATCTGGGTCCTACTTCCCTACCCTCACCACCTTCATGAGACAGTCCCATTTTCTAGGGAATCTAATGTGGCACAGAAAGTTAGACCTAGAATAAAGTTGGTAAACTTTGGAATGACGTTACATAATCCTGGTTTAGCGATGTTGGAGGGTTTATGTGTCTGAAAGAAAAGAGTGAGACCTTACCGGATCAATCCCTATCGGGTAAGGCCCATTGAAGACACCAGGAACAGCTGGATCCAGCTGGAGCACAGCGTTTGAATCAAGGGTCTCAAACCTGAGAAAAAATTACATTCAATTAATTTTTTTAAATATAAAAAAAACATTGCATAAAAGTTCCGTTCAATTTCCAGGGCCGGGTTGCAGGGGCAACAGTCTCAAACAGGAAGCCCAGGCTTCTCTCACCCCGGCTGCATCCTCCAGCTCACTTAGAGGGATCCCGAGTTGTTCCCCCGCCAGCTGTGAGACATAGTCTCTCCAGCAGGTCCGGGGTCTGCCTCTTGGTCTCCTCCTGGTGGGACCTGCCGAAAACACCTCACCAGCGAGGCGCTCAGGAGGCAACATAACCAGATGCTCGAACCACCAAATTTGACCTCGCTCATCTTCTCTGCTTGGAACGTAGATCCTGGTTACCATGGTGAGGGTAGGAACGTAGATCCTGGTTACCATGGTGAGGGTAGGAACGTAGATCCTGGTTACCATGGTGAGGGTAGGAACGTAGATCCTGGTTACCATGGTGAGGGTAGGAACGTAGATTCTTGTTACCATGGTGAGGGTAGGAACGTAGATCCTGGTTACCATGGTGAGGGTAGGAACGTAGATTCTTGTTACCATGGTGAGGGTAGGAACGTAGATCCTGGTTACCATGGTGAGGGTAGGAACGTAGATCCTGGTTACCATGGTGAGGGTAGGAACGTAGACTTTGGTTACCATGGTGAGGGTAGGAACGTAGACTTTGGTTACCATGGTGAGGGTAGGAACGTAGATCCTGGTTACCATGGTGAGGGTAGGAACGTAGATCCTGGTTAACATGGTGAGGGTAGGAACGTAGATCCTGGTTACCATGGTGAGGGTGGGAACGTAGATCCTGGTTACCATGGTGAGGGTAGGAACGTAGATCCTGGTTACCATGGTGAGGGTAGGAACGTAGATCCTGGTTACCATGGTGAGGGTGGGAACGTAGATCCTGGTTACCATGGTGAGGGTAGGAACGTAGATCCTGGTTACCATAGTGAGGGTAGGAATGTAGATCCTGGTTACCATGGTGAGGGTAGGAACGTAGACTTTGGTTACCATGGTGAGGGTAGGAACGTAGATCTTGGTTACCATGGTGAGGGTAGGAACGTAGACTTTGGTTACCATGGTGAGGGTAGGAACGTAGATCCTGGTTACCATGGTGAGGGTAGGAACGTAGATCTTGGTTACCATGGTGAGGGTAGGAACGTAGATCTTGGTTACCATGGTAAGGGTAGGAACGTAGATCCTGGTTACCATGGTGAGGGTTGGAACGTAGATCGACTTGTAAATTGAGAGGTTTTCTTTTCGGCTCAGCTCTCTCTTCACCACGATGGACCGATACAGCGTAAGGGTTCTTAGATTAATTTCTTTGGTGAGGCTCGTGTACTTACGACCAGTTGGCTCCTTTAGGGCCGAACATGGGCCGGACGCTCCAACCGGATCCAAACATGTTCAGCGACTTGGAGAAGCAGTCGTTGTAAATGATCCCGGTGTACATGGAGAAGATCCCCATCAGGAGAATGATGTAGCGACCGGCGAAAACCATGTTAAACATTTCGTTATCGTTCTTCTGAGCCAACAGGCGGCTCTCTCTGATGACCAGGTAGAGAGCGGCGCAGGTCATCAGCAGGCCGTGACCCATGTCCCCGAACATGACCGCGAACAGGAAGGGGAAGGTGATGATGGTGTACGGAGCTGGAGGAGAAAAACACCACGGTGTTACTGATTTTACTGGTCACACTGCCCGCGGTCTGACTTCATTACCTGGATTGATTTCCCTGTAGTTCCCGATGCCGTAGGCATCAACGATGTTCTGGAAACCTGACGTGAACTTGTTGGTCTTGTTGAACGTTGGTGGAGTTTGTTTGGTCTGCATTCTGTTCAGAATGGACGGCACAGTGGACCCGCTTCGTTCCTGTGTGATCAAACAATAATCAGCACAAAAAAAACCCCCAAAACAAGTCCCCGCTTTGGCACATTAGGTGGTTTCAGGGCAGATCAAACATTTCACCTCCTTCTGGTCACAAAACGGACTGTTTCAGCTTTAATGGTTGAACTTATAAAGAGGAGGAGGCGATAGCTCAGTGGTAGAGTGTTCGCCGTCAGACCGGGAGAAGCCGGATTGAATCCCCCTGACCAAATGTCTAGGTGTCCTTGGGGAAGACACCTAACCCCCAGTTTCTCCAGCCATTGGTGACATCGTGGCAGCCTGCTGCGGTGCAATTCCCGTTGAGGGATGAATTAAGTACTCCGCCTTCGCTCGCCCCGCCAACCTCCCCTTCTACTTTCTCTCCATTTAGAGCCTCTATGGAGGTTAAGAAGAGGTTAATCCTCAATGGGGTCATGGGAGCCTATCCCTGCTGATTTCAAGCGAGAGATAGTACACCCCGAACAGGTTGCCAGTCTGTCATGGGACCACAACCCATACACACACACACTCATTCCTAGGGGCAATATTGTACCAGCCAATCAACCTAACACGTCTGTTTTTAGAGGAAACCAGAGTAAACACACACATACACAGGGAGAACATGCAAACTTAACACAGAAAGAACAGTGATTCAAGCCTCACCCCCATTCTGGGATTAAAAACCCTGACCTTCTTACTGTGAGGCTACTGTGCATCCTCCATCTCACCCGGAAGGATCCCGAGTCGTTCTCCAGCCAGGTTGGAGACACAATCTCTCCAGCAGGTCTGGGGGTTTGCCTCTCGGTCTCCTCCCGGTGGGACGTGCCCGAAACACCTCACCAGAGAAAAGGTCTGGAGGCATCCTAACCAGATGCCTGAACCACCCTATATGGCTTCTCTCAACCAGGAGGAGGCTCTACTCCGAGTTCCTACTGGATAGCATGACCTCACCCGATCTCTGAGTGACAGGCCAGGCACCCTGCAGAGGAAGCTTATTTCGGCTTTTTGTACCGGCAATCTTGTTCTTTCGGTCACCACCCACAGCTGGTGACTATGATGAGGGTAGTAACGTAGATCCTGGTTACCATGGTGAGGGTAGGAATGTAGATCCTGGTTACCATGGTGAGGGTAGGAATGTAGATCCTGGTTACCATGGTGAGGGTAGGAGGTAGATCCTGGTTACCATGGTGAGGGTAGGAATGTAGATCTGGTTACCATGGTGAGGGTAGGAACATAGATCCTGGTTACCATGGTGAGGGTAGGAATGTAGATCCTGGTTACCATGGTGAGGGTAGGAACGTAGATCCTGGTTACCATGGTGAGGGTAGGAATGTAGATCCTGGTTACCATGGTGAGGGTAGGAACGTAGATCCTGGTTACCATGGTGAGGGTAGGAACGTAGATCCTGGTTACCATGGTGAGGATAGGAACGTAGATCCTGGTTACCATGGTGAGGGTACGAACGTAGATCCTGGTTACCATGGTGAGAGTTCTTTATGTGAGGCCACTGTGCGGGTCCCACTTTTACCTGACCGTCGAAATACAAATAATAACAAGCAGCAAATACAAATAAAAAATCTGATGTTTATTTCATTCAGTCTCCTTCTTAACCACCTATCCATGATGGGGTTTTTAGAGCCCAGGCCGGCTAATTCGAGACGAGGGGCAGGGTGCATCCCGAACAGGTTGCCAGTCTGTCGCGGGGCCACACACATACAACCATACACACTCAATCCTAGGGGCAATTTGGCACCGGCCAATCAACCAAGCATGCATGTTAATGGCGGGTGGGTGTAGAAATGTTGGTTCTAGGTGTTGTTGGTCCTTCAGGACGTAAACTTACGGTTCCTCTGCGCAGAGCGAACTGTATGGAGTCCAGGTCTGAGACAGGACACCAGACCTCTGCGATCAGACACTTCTGGGTCACGTCGATGTTGCAGAGATTCAGCGTGTGGTAAATGGCCTTCATCTTCCTCACCTTGATGAACCACACCCTCATGCTTTTAGAGGCCGCCTGCAGCACCCGCTGACGGTGGTCCTCGGTTTGGTTCAGCACCTACAGGAACACAGAGAACAGGATGGTTATGAGTTCCAGGGTTTGTTTGTTTGTTGGTTAAAAGGAACGAGAAGCGAGGCCGCCAGAGGAGAGCTGAGAGGAAGGAGGTCCGTCACAGATAAGAGCTTCAGAATGACGAGCCAGAACAAAGACATCCTGAATGCCATGATTCTTATGACCCTAATTATGAAGCTTTCTTTGATCTTTTTTTGCTTTGTTTTTATTATAAATATATGAATGGTCTCTTTCAAGGCTTAAAATTCTGTCATTTATTTACTGTCATTTTATCATAGAAATCCTAAAAAGCCTTGAAGAGGTTTTTGTCCCGCTTTTCCTTGTGAACAAGAAACGGGAATGGAATTCCTTTATAGCTTAAACCTACTTTGTTCACATGGATGTCTGATAAAATGGATTCACAGTTTGTTTACAGTTCAATCTTATCAGACGCTGGCACTTTAAGAGGCGGAGCTGATAACTCTGTGAAGCCCTGCCCCTCTTAAAAAATACATAAACAAAAAATATGTCATGCTTTTGTGTTGTAAAAATGTTCGTTTGAACTGTTTTAATTTATTTAAATTTTAAGAAATACAAATTAGACGATGACATCATCAAAGATGGCGACGTCTGGATGATGTCATCGTCCAACTCGTATTTTTAAATGAATAATAAACTAAAATAGCAGAAACAAAAAAATTACAGCACAAACGATTGACATTTTTTTTGTTTATTTTTGTTTATATATATTTTTTAAGAGGGGCGGGGCTTCACAGGGCTGATGACATCAGAACTCCTGTCTCTATGGAAACCTTTGAACATGTCAAGATTCTATTTGTTCTGTTAATCTGCTTCAATCAGCTGGCTGAAAGTTTAAAATCCATGAGCTACAAAAGCTAACTGTAGAATTTCGACTAGCTTTAACTTTTTAACAGAGAAAAGCTTTGATTGGCCGCCTCGCTTCTCTTCCTGTATGATTAGGGTTTCTCTGTGTGAGCGGAACTTACCATCTGAAGGTCATCGATGCGACTGTTCACCCCAGCCAGCATCTCCTTCCTCTCCTGAGGAGTCTCTGGACACGGATACAGAGACGCACGAAACCTGGAAGATCAAGAGGAACCATCAGAGATAAACCGGGGTTGCTTGGAATACGGTAACCGTCTGCTAAGATGTTTCGTTCCGTCGTCTTCCGCTTATCCAGGCTTCTCTCACCCCGGCTGCATCCTCTAGCTCACCCAGAAGATTCCCAAGTCGTTCCCCAGCCAGCTGTGAGACATAGTCTCTCCAGCGGGTTTGGGGTCTGCCTCTGTATCTTCTCCTTGTGGGACGGAACACCTCACCAGCGAAGCGCTCTGGGGTTATCCTGACTAGATGCCGGACCCACCCCATCTGGCTTCTCTCGACCTGGAGGAGGATCGGCTCGACACCGAGCTCCTCCCGGACGGTGAGGGTAGGAACGTAGATCCTGGTTACCATGGTGAGGGTAGGAACGTAGATCCTGGTTACCATGGTGAGGGTAGGAACGTAGATCCCGGTTACCATGGTGAGGGTAGGAACGTAGATCCTGGTTACCATGGTGAGGGTAGGAACGTAGATCCTGGTTACCATGGTGAGGATAGGAACGTAGATCCTGGTTACCACGGTGAGGGTAGGAACGTAGATCCTGGTTACCACAGTGAGGGTAGGAACGTAAATCCTGGTTACCACGGTGAGGGTAGGAACGTAGATCCTGGTTACCACGGTGAGGGTAGGAACGTAAATCCTGGTTACCATGGTGAGGGTAGGAACGTAGATCCTGGTTACCACGGTGAAGGTAGGAACGTAGATCCTGGTTACCATGGTGAGGGTAGGAACACTTTTAGATAGTTTGATTTTCTGAATGAGTTTAACGGACAGATGGTACCATGTTGCACCCACCCCTCACAGATCTTCTTCACCCTGTTCTTCAGCTGGTCTCCCTGGAAGAAGATGATGAAAACCGATTTGTGGACTTGATCTCCCTGTCAGGAAAAGATCAAAGCTAAATTAGTCCATTCAACGTTTAGAACGTGTGATTTAGGGTGAAAAGGACTGGTGCTGACCGTGGTCGGGTCCTCCAGCGGGTCTTCGATTTCAGCCTTCCTCAGGAACACGTTGCCACGGCAAACCCTCCATAGCATCCTCTCAAAGGTGGGGATCCGCTCCCTGCTGATCACCCCCGCGACAAACCTGCCCACAGCGAACACAGAAGAGTTCTTAAAATACTTTTAAATAAAGAAAGCCTATCCTGACTGTCAGGTGAGAGGCAGGATACACCCCGAACAGGTCACCAGTCTGTCACGGGACGACACACACAGACAACCATCCACACGCATTCATTCCTAGGGGTAATTTCATAGCATTCAATCAACCTAACATGTATCTTTTTAGAGGAAAGGCTAGTGTTTCAAGCCTTGCCATCCCTCCGAGACTCTAACCTGTGAGGCAAACACTAAGCATGTTCTCTCCGTGTATGCTATATGTGGGTTTCCTCACACTCTTCATGTCCGGTTGGTTGGTGGCTACGAAATTACCCCTAGTAATGTGTGTGTGTGTCAGATCCTGCAACAGACTGGCGATCTGTTTGGAGTTTAAGTATCTCAGGGTCTTGTTCATGAATGGGGGAAGGTTGGAGCAGGAGATCGACAGACTGATTAGTGCAATGTCAGCAATACCTAGGATGCTGCATCGGTGTGTCCTGGTAAAGAAAGAGCTGAGCTGAAAAGCAAAGCTCTCGGTTTACAAGTCGATCTACGTTCCTACCCTCACCATGGTAACCAGGATCTACGTTCCTACCCTCACCGTGGTAACCAGGATCTACGTTCCTACCCTCACCGTGGTAACCAGGATCTACGTTCCTACCCTCACCATGGTAACCAGGATCTACCTTCCTACCCTCACCATGGTAACCAGGATCTATGTTCCTACCCTCACCATGGTAACCAGGATCTACGTTCCTACCCTCACCGTGGTAACCAGGATCTATGTTCCTACTCTCACCGTGGTAACCAGGATCTACATTCCTACCCTCACCGTGGTAACCAGGACCTACGTTCCTACCCTCACTATGGTAACCAGGATCTACGTTCCTACGCTCAACGTGGTAACCAGGATCTACGTTCCTACCCTCACCGTGGTAACCAGGATCTACGTTCCTACCCTCACCATGGTAACCAGGACCTACGTTCCTACCCTCACTATGGTAACCAGGATCTACGTTCCTACGCTCACCATGGTAACCAGGATTTACGTTTCTACCCTCACCATGGTAACCAAGATCTACGTTCCTACCCTCACCATGGTAACCAGGATCTATGTTCCTACCCTCACCATGGTAACCAGGATCTACGTTCCCACCCTCACCATGGTAACCAGGATATACGTTCCTACCCTCACCGTGGTAACCAGGATCTACGTTCCTACCCTCACCGTGGTAACCAGGATCTACGTTCCTACTCTCACCATGGTAACCAGGATCTACGTTGCTACCCTCACCATGGTAACCAGGATCTATGTTCCTACCCTCACCATGGTAACCAGGATCTACGTTCCTACCCTCACCATGGTAACCAGGATCTACGTTCGTACTCTTACCATGGTAACCAGGATCTACGTTCCTACCCTCACCATGGTAACCAGGATCTACGTTCCTACCCTCACCATAGTAACCAGGATCTGGACCAGCCTGGGTTTCCTGTGTGAAGCTGTTGCCCCCACGACCCGGCCCCGGATAAGTAGAAGATGATGGGACTTTGAACACTCTGTCTCCATGCATCTATCCTCCATCTACCTTCATCGATTCATCTTTACCCCAGTCTAAGCGGCGCTCCTCGGCCTCCTTCGCTTCCCTCCATCAGAGCGGAGGATTCCTCCAGCAGGTTTGGGTCCTCCATCTATCAAACACGTTTCTCTGTTAGACCATCAGAGGATCCTCATAATGAATCATCTGACGGATTCACCTCGTCAAAGAACTGCTGGGTACGGTGCAGGATGTGTTTGAGCTCGGTCAGCTCCAGGAAGTTCTTCTTCAGAGCCTCCTGGTTGGTGTTGATCTCCTTCAGCTCGTTTTCCAGCTTCTCGAATGTCGCCTGAAGACAAAAAAAAAAAGGGAATACACACACAAGGACATGTGACCTGTGTGTGTGCATGTGTGTGTGTGTATGTGTGTGTGTGTGTGTGTGTGTGTGTGTGTGTGTGTGTGTGTGTGTGTGTGAGGTCTATCCATTACCTCCAGGTCGATCATATCTCTAGGAAACGGGACCTCAGGATTCTCCCCGGTATCCACCATGGGGATCGTTGCCTTCTTAATCTCTTTCTCCACAAACCCTGTAAACAGAAGGAGACGGTGAATCTGAAACCTCGTTTATGTAGCGTGTGTACCCCCAAATCTGACCGTACGCAGACTTTATGAAGGTGGCGGAGCATGTGGACGAGTGTGTAACTTTAAGCCCCTGGGTCTCCTTCTGGTCTCTTGAAACACCTCACCAGCGAGACGCTCAGGAGGCATCCTAACCAGATGTCTGGACCACCCCACCTGTTTTTTCTTGACCTGGAGGAGCAACGGCTGTACTCCGGTACCCACGGTGAGAGTAGGAACGTAGATCCTTGTTACCATGGTGAGGGTAGGAACGTAGATCCTTGTTACCATGGTGAGGCAAGGAACGTAGATCCTTGTTACCATGGTGATGGTAGGATCGTACATCCTGGTTACCATGGTGAGGGTAGGAACGTAGATCCTGGTTACCACGGTGAGGGTAGGAACGTAGATCCTGGTTACCATGGTGATGGTAGGAACGTAGATCCTGGTTACCGTGGTGAGGGTAGGAACGTAGATCCTGGTTACCATGGTGAGGGTAGGAACGTAGATCCTGGTTACCGTGGTGAGGGTAGGAACATAGATCCTGGTTACCATGGTGAGGGTAGGAACGTAGATCCTGGTTACCATGGTGAGGGTAGGAATGTAGATCCTGGTTACCATGGTGAGGGTAGGAACGTAGATCCTGGTTGTAGGAACGTAGATCATGGTTACCATGGTGAGGGTAGGAACGTAGATCCTGGTTACCGTGGTGAGGGTAGGAACATAGATCCTGGTTACCATGGTGAGGGTAGGAACGTAGATCATGGTTACCATGGTGAGGGTAGGAATGTAGATCCTGGTTACCATGGTGAGGGTAGGAACGTAGATCCTGGTTGTAGGAACGTAGATCCTGGTTACCATGGTGAGGGTAGGAACGTAGATCATGGTTACCATGGTGAGGGTAGGAATGTAGATCCTGGTTACCATGGTGAGGGTAGGAACGTAGATCTGGTTGTAGGAACGTAGATCATGGTTACCATGGTGAGGGTAGGAACGTAGATCCTTGTTACCATGGTGAGGGTAGGAACGTAGATGCTGGTTACCATGTTGAGGGTAGGAACGTAGATCATGGTTACCATGGTGAGGGTAGGAATGTAGATCCTGGTTACCATGGTGAGGGTAGGAACGTAGATCCTGGTTGTAGGAACGTAGATCCTGGTTACCATGGTGAGGGTAGGAACGTAGATCCTGGTTACCATGGTGAGGGTAGGAACGTAGATCCTGGTTACCATGGTGAGGGTAGGAACGTAGATCCTGGTTGTAGGAACGTAGATCATGGTTACCATGGTGAGGGTAGGAATGTAGATCCTGGTTGTAGGAACGTAGATCCTGGTTACCATGGTGAGGGTAGGACTGTAGATCCTGGTTACCATGGTGAGGGTAGGAACGTAGATCCTGGTTGTAGGAACGTAGATTCTGGTTACCATGGTGATGGTAGGAACGTAGATCTGGTTGTAGGAACGTAGATGCTGGTTACCATGTTGAGGGTAGGACTGTAGATCCTGGTTACCATGGTGAGGGTAGGAATGTCGATCCTGAATCTTCACCTGTCGTAAGAAACGTCCTCACCCTAAGATTCCTAGTTAAAGATCCCCTTTAGATTTTTTTAAGACTCACTGAGCTTCCTGTCCATCTCTTCACACCTCCTCACTTCATTAACAAACTTCCTCTGGAAGACGTTCACGTCCGGATTCAACTAAAGAAAGAAAAATCAACAAATTTAACATCAAAAAATAAAAACAAATCATCATAAAAACAAAAACTCTGATTTAAAAGGATTAAAAACAGAAAAAAAAACAGTTAAAGTCTTACATCTCTGAACTGGACCATCCCCAGCTCTCCCAGTTCGCTGACACAGCAGTAAGCTGCTTCTGATTGGAGGAAAAGCTGGGCGAGGGTCATCTCCTCGCTGCGGAACAGCTCGCCCATGATGTCCACCTGCCTTCTCTTCAAAACCTAAAAACTAAACACAAACAAACAGAAAAAGTTTGATTAAAAACTAAACGTCACTAAAAAGTTTATCCTGGAATTTAACAGTGAAATTCAATATGAGCCGTTTGGTTCAGTGTAGGGCTGTGCATGAATGGTTACAACCCAGCTTTGCGTGTCCAAATTTTTGAACATGTACAAAAACCTGTACCCTGGACCTGGCCAGGTTTGTTCTGGTCCAAGGACAAACACTTTACCACTGAACTAACACCTCCCCAAAATTTTGAGCCAGCCAGGAGTCATTCCTAGACTCTGTGTTATCCATTGAGCCACTGGCCCGTGTTGATTCGTGTGTGAATAATGCCACACACACTCATCCCTAGGGGCATTTTCTCAGCAGCCAATCAACCTAACCCCTGACCTTCTTGCTGTGAGGCCATGTTGCTAACCACCGAGCCACCTGAAAGGTCTAAGAGTCAAATAATGCTCCGAAACGGACACATTACGATTTAACAGAATGTTATTTTTATTATAAAAGCAGTAAAAAACGTTCGAGAAGCAACAAAAATTATCGTAAAATCCCGTTTTTATGTGATTAAGTGATACTTTTTACTTCATGACGTCAGTCATTCGGGGTGAGGGTAGGAACGTAGATACTGGTTACCATGGTGAGGGTAGGAACGTAGATCCTGGTTACCATGGTGAGGGTAGGAATGTAGATCCTGGTTACCATGGTGAGGGTAGGATCGTAGATCCTGGTTACCATGGTGAGGGTAGGAACGTAGATACTGGTTACCATGGTGAGGGTAGGATCGTAGATCCTGGTTACCATGGTGAGGGTAGGAACGTAGATACTGGTTACCATGGTGAGGGTAGGATCGTAGATCCTGGTTACCATGGTGAGGGTAGGAACATAGATCCTGGTTACCATGGTGAGGGTAGGAACGTAGATCGGTGCCAGAGCCCATCCCGGCTGATTTAAGGCGAGGGGCAGGGTACACCCTGAACACGGGGCCAGACACACTCACACTCATTCGTAGGGGCAATCTGGCACCGGTCAATCAACCTAACCTGTATGTTTTTGGAGGGTGGGAGGAAACCTACGCAGACACGGGGAGAACATGCAAACTCCACACAGATAGGCCAGTGTTCCAAGCCTCGTCCCTATCCGGGACTTGACCTTCTTGCTTTGAGGCCACCGTGCTACCCACTTTTTCATCGTGCTGCCCTACTTCATGACGTGTTAGCAGTTATTTAAAACTGGATCAGACTTCCTTTATAATCTAATACCAGGGGCGGATCTAGGATTTTCTTAAAGAGGGGGGCGTGAGGTTATTTACAAAGCCAGTTTAAGAGGGTTTGGGGCACACCGGCCCTTTAAATACAAATAAAAAAACACAGTTTCATCAAAGCTTTGACTAATATTTTAATAATTTTGATGAGCTTTTTTTCTGTTTCCTCCTCCTGCTGATCCGCAAGGTGCATCCCTCTATCCTCCTCCTCTTCCTCCTGATGATCCCTGTGTGCATCGGCCTCCCTCTCTCTCCTCCTGATGATCCCTGTGTGCATCCCTCTATCCTCCTCCTCTTCCTCCTGATGATCCCTGTGTGCATCCCTCCCTCTCTCTCTCTCTCTCTCTCTCTCTCTCTCTCCTCCTGATGATCCCTGTGTGCATCCCTCCCTCTCTCTCCGTCTCTCTCCTCCTGATGATCCCTGTGTGCATCCCTCTATCCTCCTCCTCTTCCTCCTGATGATCCCTGTGTGCATCCCTCCCTCTCTCTCTCTCTCTCTCTCTCTCTCTCTCCTCCTGATGATCCCTGTGTGCATCCCTCCCTCTCTCTCCGTCTCTCTCCTCCTGATGATCCCTGTGTGCATCCCTCTATCCTCCTCCTCTTCCTCCTGATGATCCCTGTGTGCATCCCTCCCTCTCTCTCTCTCTCCCTCTCTCCTCCTGCTGATCCCTGTGTGCATCCCTCCCTCTCTCTCCCTCTCTCCTCCTGCTGATCCCTGTGTGCATCCCTCTCCCTCTCTCCTCCTGCTGATCCCTGTGTGCATCCCTCTCTCTCTCTCCCTCTCTCTCTCTCTCCTCCTGCTGTCTCTGTGTGCATCCCTCTCTCTCTCTCCCTCTCTCTCTCTCCTCCTGCTGTCTCTGTGTGCATCCCTCTCTCTCCCTCTCTCCTCCTGCTGATCCCTGTGTGCATCCCTCCCTCTCTCTCTCTCTCCTCCTGCTGTCTCTGTGTGCATCCCTCTATCCTCCTCCTCTTCCTCCTGCTGATCTCTGTGTGCATCCCTCTATCCTCCTCCTCTTCCTCCTGCTGATCCCTGTGTGCATCCCTCTATCCTCCTCCTCTTCCTCCTGATGATCTCTGTGTGCATCCCTCTCTCTCTCCCTCTCTCTCTCCCTCTCTTCCTCCTGATGATCTCTGTGTGCATCCCTCTCTCTCTCTCCCTCTCTTCCTCCTGATGATCCCTGTGTGCATCCCTCTCTCTCTCTCTCCCTCTCTTCCTCCTGATGATCCCTGTGTGCATCCCTCTCCCTCTCTCCTCCTGATGATCCCTGTGTGCATCCCTCTCTCTCTCCCTCTCTCTCTCCCTCTCTTCCTCCTGATGATCCCTGTGTGCATCCCTCTCTCTATCTCCCTCTCTCTCTCTCTCCTCCTGCTGTCTCTGTGTGCATCCCTCTCTCTATCTCCCTCTCTCTCTCTCTCCTCCTGCTGTCTCTGTGTGCATCCCTCTCTCTATCTCCCTCTCTCTCTCTCTCCTCCTGCTGTCTCTGTGTGCATCCCTCTCTCTCTCCTCCTCCTGCTGATCCCTGTGTGCATCCCTCTATCCTCCTCCTCTTCCTCCTGATGATCTCTGTGTGCATCCCTCTCTCTCTCCCTCTCTCTCTCCCTCTCTTCCTCCTGATGATCTCTGTGTGCATCCCTCTCTCTCTCTCCCTCTCTTCCTCCTGATGATCCCTGTGTGCATCCCTCTCTCTCTCTCTCCCTCTCTTCCTCCTGATGATCCCTGTGTGCATCCCTCTCTCTCTCCCTCTCTCTCTCCCTCTCTTCCTCCTGATGATCCCTGTGTGCATCCCTCTCTCTATCTCCCTCTCTCTCTCTCTCCTCCTGCTGTCTCTGTGTGCATCCCTCTCTCTCTCCCTCTCTCTCTCCCTCTCTTCCTCCTGATGATCCCTGTGTGCATCCCTCTCTCTATCTCCCTCTCTCTCTCTCTCCTCCTGCTGTCTCTGTGTGCATCCCTCTCTCTATCTCCCTCTCTCTCTCTCTCCTCCTGCTGTCTCTGTGTGCATCCCTCTCTCTATCTCCCTCTCTCTCTCTCTCCTCCTGCTGTCTCTGTGTGCATCCCTCTCTCTATCTCCCTCTCTCTCTCCTCCTCCTGCTGATCCCTGTGTGCATCCCTCTATCCTCCTCCTCTTCCTCCTGATGATCCCTGTGTGCATCCCTCTCCCTCTCTCCTCCTGATGATCCCTGTGTGCATCCCTCTCTCTCTCCCTCTCTCTCTCCCTCTCTTCCTCCTGATGATCCCTGTGTGCATCCCTCTCTCTATCTCCCTCTCTCTCTCTCTCCTCCTGCTGTCTCTGTGTGCATCCCTCTCTCTATCTCCCTCTCTCTCTCTCTCCTCCTGCTGTCTCTGTGTGCATCCCTCTCTCTATCTCCCTCTCTCTCTCCTCCTCCTGCTGATCCCTGTGTGCATCCCTCTCTCTCTCTCTCTCTCCTCCTGCTGTCTCTGTGTGCATCCCTCTCTCTCTCTCTCTCTCTCTCCTCCTGCTGTCTCTGTGTGCATCCCTCTCTCTTCCCCTCTTCCTCTCCCTCTCTCCGCCTCATCCTCTCTCTTCCTCTATCTCCCCCTCTCCCTCCCCCCTCTCATCCTCCTCCTGCTCTCTGTGTCCTTCATGAAGGACGCCATGATGCTGCTGCTGCTGCTTTTTTTTCCACATCATCCTAAAAAAAATCATCCATGTCCCTCTAGCATCCATCTTTTTTTTTTCCTCCCTTCTTCCTTTTTTTTTTGAATAATTAATTTCCATTTTGATTGAATTTTGTCTCAGATTTTTTTAAACAAAGCCTGAAAATTTGATGAAGATAACTGTGAATAAAAACCTCCGGTTAATGATGAGAAAATAAAAAAGATGAGGGTCTCACCTGAGGGTCTGACCTGAGGGTCTCACCTGAGATCTGGTTCAGCTGGACCAGGATGCTCAGATCTGGATGCTGAGATCCACCTCCGATCACCCACACATCCGGAAACAAGCCGGGAAACTCCCTTTCAGAATAATAGATTTCATCACAACACACTGTTTGATTT